>JAASFW010000134.1:0-35307 GCA_023334005.1 Globisporangium orthogonon | reverse complement strand
CTCGGGGTGGAGACTCCACAGGTGGGCTCTGTGTAGAGAGAGTCGAGTTATGCGTATGACAGAGAGACAGATAGAGAGACCCATCGAAACACTCGTCCCCAGTTCAATAGACTTTGTCTTGTGGATGTTACACGCTTGATGCTTGACATTGCTGAAGGTGTCGCTCGTGCGCTGCGCTGGGCTTCTGGACGCGCTGCAAGCAAGCAAGTCCAGTGAGAGTTTGTCGCTGACTCAGCTGGCCGCCGTGGCTGCTGTTTTGTGGACGTGACAACAAGACCGAGGAGGAGAGGAGGATGGTGTCGGTTCGCATTTGCGCAAACCTGCTTGATTCAGGTAGCACACCAAGCAGCACGAAACTGGTGGCAGCGAGCGAGCGATTCCTTGGTGGTGGTGGCGGTGGTGCTGCTGTTGCGTTTGCGTGTGTCTGTGACGATGAACAGCACTGCAGTGTGGTAAGTAACGTCGTGTCTGCTTGGTGGCGGGAGAATCGACGGCGCCGCAAGCAGTGGAAATGGCACCATGAAAAGCGTCGCAGCGTACTGCAGATGCAATATCCTCCAAGGTCGCGCACGTCGAGTTCAGGTGCTGTGTCCGGCGTGAGTGTGAGTGCTGCTGCTGATGCATGATGCTGGTGGTGGAGCAGAGCAGCTCCTGAAGCCCAACAGCTGTTGTTGGCTCGTGCGCGACAGCGTCATTGCCGTGATTGACGTGGTTGACGTGCAGAGCTTCGATTACCAGGTCGCCGTGTTTGGACGGCGCTTTCCGGACGCTGAACACAGAGAGCGAGCGAGCAATCGCCGCGAACGCAAGCAGGAGAATGCCGGGCGACAAGCGAGCCTTCAGCGTTCAGCTGTCCGCTTTGCTGCTGGACGTGCTCGCTCGCTCGCAGTGTTTCTGCACACACTTTTGGTGCTTGGAGCAGCTTCAGATATTCAGTATCTTGTTCATGTAATCGGCGCTCGTGGCGAAACTCGCAGATTGGAAGTCTGCGCGAGCACGAGACACACACACACATGCATACATGCACAAGGAAAAGCTGTCATCCAGGTCGTGGAGCTAGCTCATGTCAACCTATCGAGTTGCGTACCACACAAACGCCACACAACTCGCACGCACCACACAAACGCACCGCTATAGTTTAGCCAAGTCAACAGCAATTGTGGGAACCCTAGCCCTTTCCTCTTCGAACTCTCGTCGATGACATTGCGCCGTGGTCGCTCGGTTCTCGCAGCTCCAGCAACGTTGCTGCTCCTGCTGCAGTTGGTTCGTTTGGTTAGCTCTGTAGCAACTTGCTTTCGCGCACCTTCACCTTCATCTTCACGTTCGTGCATCCATCTGACCGCCTCACTCAAGAGTCTCTAGATGCGAGCACTCACAAAAACCAGTACAACAGCACTTGTCTTTCATAACAAAAAATGGTCTCAACTTCCATCGCTAATTTCATCGGCATATATTCTTCCAGTTTCCATCTAGTTTTTAGGCAAAACAGGAAGATGCTCCTAAATCTAGAAACTATGAAATGGCGTGGCCCACATAAGCGTTTGCTCAAGCAGATCTTGCGCAGTTGTGCGCGTCATTCTTCGATTCGCCGCGTCCCGCACAAGACCGACCGACCGAGAAGCTCCCGTCCGCCCCGCCCGTCCAACGCTCCAAGATGTTCCGCGCGCAGCAGACGCTCGGCGGTGGCGTCAGCGGCGCGCGCCGCTCGCTGCTGCTGCAGACAGCGACCATGCGCCACCGCCGCGCGCCTCCTCTTCCGGCGTCTCTACAGACGACGCGCGCGATGAGCACGACGATCAAGAAGCTGCTCGCCGCGAACCGCGGAGAGATCGCGACGCGCATCATGCGCGCCGGTAACGAACTCGGCATCCGCACGGTCGGTATCTTCAGCAAGGAGGACCGGTTCACGCAGCACCGCTACAAGGCGGACGAGAGCTTCCTCGTCGGCGCCGACAAGACACCCGTCGGCGCCTACCTCGACATCGACTCGATCATCAAGATCGCCAAGGAGAACAAAGTCGACGCCATCCACCCGGGCTACGGCTTCCTCTCGGAGAACGTCGGCTTTGCCGAGGAGTGCGCGCGCCACGGCATCACGTTCGTCGGTCCGACGCCCGAGAACCTGCGCCGCTTCGGCGACAAGACCGCCGCGCGCGAGATCGCGATCGAGAACAACGTGCCCGTCGTGCCTGGCACGGACGGCCCCGTGCACACGCTTGAGGAGGCGCGCGCGTTCATCAACGCGGGCGTCGGCTACCCGGTGATCATCAAGGCGAGCATGGGCGGTGGCGGCCGCGGCATGCGCGTCGTCAACTCGGCCGAGGAGCTCGCGGAGAATTTTGAGCGCGCGTCCTCGGAGGCGCTCGCGGCGTTCGGCGACGGCACGGTGTTCATCGAGCGCTACGTGAGCAAGCCCCGCCACATCGAGGTGCAGATCCTCGGTGACGGCAAGGGCAACGTTGTGCACCTGCACCACCGCGACTGTTCAGTACAGCGCCGCCACCAAAAGGTGCTGGAGACGGCACCCGCGGTCGGATTGCCGCCGGCCACGGAGAAGGCGATGATCGACGACGCCGTGCGCCTCACCAAGGCCGCGAACTACCTGAACGCCGGCACGGTCGAGTTCCTCGTGGACCAGCAGGGGCGGCACTACTTCATCGAGGTGAACCCGCGTATTCAGGTGGAGCACACGATCACGGAGGAGATCACGGGCGTGGACCTCGTGCAGAGCCAGATCCGGCTCGCGGGCGGCGAGAGCTTTGAGGACCTTGGACTGAGCCAGGACAAAATCGTCGTGCGCGGCCACGCGATGCAGTGCCGTGTGACGACGGAGAACCCGTCGACAGGCTTCCAGCCGGACTCGGGCGTGATCGAGGTCTTCCGCTCGCCCGGCGGCATGGGCATCCGACTGGACGACGGCCCGGGCTTCGTCGGCGCGCACATCACGCCGCACTACGACTCGCTGCTCGTGAAGCTCACGGCGCGTGCGCTCGACCGCGGCGACACGGCACGCAAGCTCAAGCGCGCGCTCTCGGAGTTCCGCGTGCGCGGCGTGACGACCAACAAGAGTTTCCTCGCGAACGTGCTCAACCACCCGGACTTCATCCGCGGCGTCGTTGACACGAGCTTCATCGCCGAGAACCCGCAGCTGCTGAGCCCATCGACGTCGACGAACCGCGGCCAGAAGCTGCTCAAGTACATCGGCAACACGATCGTGAACGGCCCGGAGAAGGCGCTCGGCGCGAGCGGCCCGGCGCCGTCCAAGGTCGATCCGATCATCCCCGTGCTGTCGCCGCCGTCTGCGAGCGACGCGCAGCAGGAGTCGCTGCGCCAGATCTACGTCAAGCACGGCCCCGCGGCGTTCGCGAAGGCCGTGCGCGCGAACAAGGGACTGCTGCTGACGGACACGACGTGGCGCGACGCGCACCAGTCGTTGCTGGCGACCCGCGTGCGCACGCGCGACATGCTCGCGATCGCGCCAGCGACGTCCGTGGCGATGCGCAACGCGTACTCGCTCGAGATGTGGGGCGGCGCAACGTTCGACGTCGCGATGCGCTTCCTGCGCGAGGACCCGTGGGACCGCCTGGCGTCGCTGCGCGAGGCCGTGCCGGACATCCCGTTCCAGATGCTGCTGCGCGGTGCGAACGCCGTGGGCTACACGAGCTACCCGGACAACGTCGTGTACAAGTTCTGCGAGAAGGCGCAGCAGACGGGCATGGACGTCTTCCGCGTCTTCGACTCGCTCAACTACATCGAGAACATGCGACTGGGCATCGACGCGGTCGGCGCCGCCGGCGGTATCATTGAGGCTGCGGTGTGCTACACGGGCGACGTGTCAGACCCGAAGCGCGGGCCGTACAACCTCGAGTACTACATGAACTTCACGCGCGAGCTCGTGGCGCTCGGCATCCACGTGCTGTGCATCAAGGACATGGCGGGGCTGCTCAAGCCGCAGGCTGCCAAACTGCTGGTCTCGTCGATCCGCGCCGAGTTCCCGGACCTGCCGATCCACGTGCACACGCACGACACGGCCGGCACGGGGGTGACGTCGATGCTCGAGTGCGCATACGCCGGCGCGGACGCGGTGGATGTGGCGTCGGACGCCATGTCGGGCACGACGTCACAGCCGTCGATGGGCGCGGTCGTCGGCGCGCTCGCGGGCTCGAGCCTGGACACGGGCGTGAACCCGTCGGAAATCATCCCGATCAACGACTACTGGGAGAGCATGCGCGGCGTGTACGGCCCGTTCGAGTCGGGCCAGAAGTCGGGCTCGGCGGACGTGTACCTGCACGAGATGCCCGGCGGGCAGTACACGAACCTGCTTTTCCAGTCGAGCCAGCTCGGGCTTGCGGGCGAGTGGCCAGCGATCAAGCGCGCGTACGCGACGGCGAACCAGCTGCTCGGCGACATCATCAAGGTCACGCCGTCGTCCAAGGTCGTGGGTGACTTTGCGCAGTTCATCGTGCAGAACAACCTCACGGCGCAGCAGGTGCTCGACGAGGCCGAGACGCTGTCGTTCCCCAAGTCAGTCGTTGAGTACTTCCAGGGTTACCTGGGCATCCCGCACCACGGCTTCCCGGAGGAGCTGCGCTCGCGCGTGCTCAAGGGCAAGCTGCTGCCGAACGGCAAATCGATGTTCGAGGGCCGCCCGGGCGCCGAGATGGCGCCGTACGACTTTGACGCGGCGGAGGCGCAGCTCAAGGCGAAGTACGGCGAAGAGAAGATCCGCGACGTGGACGTGCTCTCGCACGCGATCTACCCGGACGTGTTTGACAACTTCATGAAGTTCAAGGACCAGTATGGCTCGCTGCACTTCCTCGACACGCGCACGTTCCTCACGGGCCTCGAGGTGGACCACGAAGTGGAGCTCGAGATCGAGCACGGCAAGAAGATCTTCGTCAAGCTCATCGCGGTGGGCGGTGTGAGCAAGAAGGACGGCCACCGCGACGTGATCTTCGAGCTCAACGGTCGCCAGCGCGTGATTAAGGTCAAGGACGAGAACGCCGGTGTGGCGACCACGGCCAAGCCCAAGGCGAACGCGGCGCATGCCGGCTCGATTGGTGCGCCGATGCCCGGTGTCGTGCTTGAGGTGCGCGTGAAGCAGGGCGAGCAGGTCAAGGCGGGCACGCCGCTGCTCGTGCTCAGCGCCATGAAGATGGAGACGGTCGTGGCGGCGCCTGTGTCGGGCAAGATCGTCTCGATCTACGCGGCGGTGGGCGACAACATGCAGGGCGGCGACCTGCTCGTCGAGATCGACGAGACGGGCAACGACGAGGAGGCAGAGAACGAGTAAGAGGAGGCAAGCGTGTAGCAGATGTAGGCGAGTGGATGATGTGATTGATATACATTCGATGATGATATACGTGTTCTTCAGACATCGTGTACGTACGTACGTGTAGAGGAGCGCATGCACGCAGCAGACAACGAACGAACAGAGCGAACCGATCACCACCTCATTGTGTCCGTTCGACTCGGTTTCCCTCAGGAGTGCACCACATGCATGTTCATTCATCCATCCTTTCCCTCTCCTTGCTCTCTTGCTTCCTCCTCTCGGACCCTCCTCCTCCTTCTTCTTCTTCCTCTCGTCTCCTTTCCCACCCGCCTCAACTGATAGATGCGCTTCTTGCGCTCCCAAACTCTCGATCGACCGATCGACCGATGGATCGATCTCGTCAACGTCCCTTAGATGATGCCGACCTTGACGAGCATCGTCTTGCGGTCGATCTTGTTCGCCACGGCCTCCGAGAGTGAGCGGTCGAACTGGAACTTGATTGTCTGCGGCTTGCCCTTGACCGCCATGAACTCGAGCGAGTCGGCGATCGTCACGGGCAGCTCGCGGCCGGACGCCGCGAGGATACGCTTGCGAAGCGCGTTCACGATCTCCGTCTTCTGCTCCGCGACCACGAGCAGGTCGGCATCGCCCTTGACCTGCAGCAGCAGGTAGTTGTCCGGCTGCGCACTCATGGCGACACCCGCGAGCTTGGTGAGCTCGACCACGCGGCGCTCCTTGGGCTGGTGGATCTTGTCGGCCTTGAGGTTGAAGATCGCGTGCGAGCTGATCATGAGCACGCGCGCCTGGTGCACGAAGCGCTCGTTCACCTTCTGCACGTGGCCGAGGAAGAGCAGCTTTTGGTGCGCGCCCCGGGCCTGCAGCAGGTTCGCATACGCCGGGTACGTGTTCACGCCGATGTAGTCCCCCTTGTACACGCGGTCGAGCGTGTTGCGACGGCGCTTCTTCTTGCCCATGTACCGCTCGAACTCGGTGCGCACGCCAAGCAGCGCCTTCTTGCACGACTTCCACATGTCGTGCGCCATCTGCTTGCGCGTCTTGAGCCCGCGGTAGCGCTTGCTGAACACGATCTGCGCGTTCTTGAGCCGGAGGAACGCGCGCCGGTGGTTCGCAGCGCGCACGAAGCTCTGCGCGAAGATCACAGCATTGTCGCGCTCGTCCTCCGCCAGCTGGCGCGTCAGGCGGTTGTCCGCCTTCAGCAGCTTCGTCGACACGCGCTCCCACGTCGCGTACAGCTCGGCGATCCGGGCCTTGTCGTTCGCGCCGGCGCGGCGCTTGCGGCGGTCCTGGCAGTTGCTCGAGATCGCCGCGTACGCTGCGCGCAGCTCCTTCTCGGCCGCGATGAACTTAGTGAGCGCGAGGCGGTTCTTGTAGCGGCGCCACGCGTTCTCGAGGATGCCGACCATCACCGGGATCTTCTGCTCGCGCAGCACCTCGAGCGCCGACAGCGCCTGCGGATGGCGCAGGAAGATGCGGTTGCGTCCGAGCGAGAAGCACCCGAGCGTCGTCGAGTCCTCCGCAAACGGCACGAGCTCGCCCGTCTCCGCGTCGAGCACACCGATGCCAGGCGTCGTGAGCAGATCGATCGCTGCCTTGCGCTGCAACAACACAAAGAGATACGAGGAAGAAGAGCACAAGTGAGTCTCGTGCGGCGTGTGGACCCATGTTGCCATGTGATCGTCAGCTTCGTACCGTCGAGTGCGCCTTGACGTGCGGCCACGTCGCGCCAGAGAGGAACTTGTAGCGCTTGATGAACGCGGCGTACGTCTCGCTGTAGCAGAAGCCCTGGCGACGCACGCTCAGGTTCTCGACGAGCCCGAGGTACTTGACCTGCTCCGAGATGATCGCGCGGTTGGCCACGAGTGGCTGCTTCTTCTCGTTCGGCTTGATGCACCGGATGTAGTGCGGGTCGCAGCCGTCGAGCTTCTTGAGCAGCGTCGCGACCTGCGCGCGGAACTGCTGCGACGTCGACGGCGGGCGCTTCTTCTTCTCCTCGCTCGAGCGTGTGTCTCTAAACACCTCGCGCACGAACGCGTTCGCGGACTTGGCCATTCCGGCGTGCAGATCGTTGAAGAACGTGTCGACGTTCGCCTCGAAGAAGAGCGTCACGTCGTACTCGACCTTGCCGGCGTAATGCACGATCGAGAAGTTGGGGCCCTGGATGCGCGAGCGCACGTAGTGCGGGTTGCTCCCGTGCGACGCGTTGTAGCGCTCGATGAGCTCGAGGTCCGAGAGCCGCGCGATCGCGCACTGCTCGTCGAGCAGCGGGAAGATGCCATGCGTCTTGGGGTCCTCGATGAGGTCGCACACGACCTGGTTGTTGAAGAACGTGATGTTTTGCCAGCTCAGACCCTCGCGCTTGTAGCCCTCCTGCTCGGTCTGCAGCGTCTGCATGATGAAGAGCTGCTGGAGCTTCTCGTTCACGTAGTTGATGCAGAGCTGCTCGAACGCATTCACCTCGAAGATCTCAAAGCCGTAGATATCGAGGATGCCGATGCTATTATGCACGAGGCGCTGCGCGACGCTCACATTCGTGTTGATGCGCGCGACGATCCAGTTGAAGATGTTCTCGTACATCGTGCGCGCGATCGAGTGGCACACCTTCTTGGCCTGCCGCGCGTCGAAGAGCACCTTCTGGTCCTCGCGGTAGATGTTCACGATGCGGAACGTGAGCATGGACTCGAGCGCCGACGCCTCGATGCCGAGCAGTGTCGCTGCAGTCTCGAGCGCCTCGCGCGCTGCGGCGTCCTCGAGCGCCGCAACCTTGTTGTGGAACTCGTCTGTGGTCTCGCGGAAGCGGATGTTGCCGATCCAGAGGATCGCCGAGAGCTGCTGGAAGATCTGCTCCTGTTCTTCGTGCGAGATGCCGACCGCCGTCATGTTCTTGACGAGAGTGGAGAACTCGGCGGCGTCGTCGACGCCCTCGATAACCGCGGCCGTGTTGCCGAGGAAGTCGTAGTCCTCGGCGTCGCGCAGGTGCCAGCGCTCGCGGTCAGCGGCGGACGCGCCAGCGAGCAGCTGGTAGAAGGCGTGGAAGTTGCGCTCGCCGTCGGCCTGGTGGATGATGCGGCTACGCTCGAGCAGGTAGTTGTCGATGTAGCCGCCGATGACCTGCCCAAGGCGGTTCATCTGGAGCACGATGTATTTGCCGAAGCGCGAGCTGTTGTTGTTGCGGATCGTCTGCGCGTTGCCGAAGGCCTCGAGCACGGGGTTGGAACCCCAGAGCACGTCCGTGACGTGTGACGTCATGTCGTCGGCCTCCTTCTTCTGCGCGACCGACATGCGGCGGTTCGCGATCACGGCCGACTTGGCACGGCTGCGCGTCGAGATCGTCGTGAGGTACTGCATCACGTGCTTGGACGTCTCGGTCTTGCCCGAGCCGGACTCGCCCGTGATGAGCAGGCTCTGGTCCGTGCCGAAGCGCATGAGGTTCGAGTACGCGGCCTCGGCGATCGCGAACGGGTGCGGCTCCGCGAGGTGCATCTCCTTGCCCGAGAACTCGTCGATGACGCTGCGCGCGTAGATGGACGCGCCGTCCTTGCCCTTGAGCAGCTTGTACGGGTTCATCGCGATGAGCACCGGCCCGAGGAACGTGTACACGTAGCCCTGCCGGTAGCGCGTCACGAGCTCGTCGACCACGTGGTCCTCGTCCACAGCGTCGACCATGAGCAGGTCCTTCATGGTGTCGCTAGGAGAGAGGGAAAGGCGGTTCGTCGGTTGGTCTCACTTGAGCTGAGTGAGCTTGGGCGGGAGGTGAAGAAGCGAAGACTGACGCCGTCTTGGCGATGGGGTCTGAGGGGGAAGGAAGCAAGAGGCAAGAGGTCCGATTGTGCTATGTTGTGACGCGGCCACGCGACGGATTGGGGGAATGGACTCCGACGAGAGGATACAAAACCCAAGTAGTTGACGAGGGGCGTGTCCCCTACCTGTGCACTCTGGCTATTCAAGAGTGGGAGCCAGAAAACTTTTTGGAGATTGCGATTGACGAAGGGGATTCAGATTTGAACATGACGCTTTCTACAGGGAGACACTCTCGGAGTTACAGACGCATCCAAACTACAAGTGAGATGGAAAAAGCTGCTGTGAAACGGCAAGTGACTTGCTTTCAGTATATAAGCGGTTGGGTTGATTTGCGGAGCATAATGAGGAAGCCTTGTTTCGCGCGCTGTTTGCGCTTCTGGTCTGTTCAGCCGCCGCACTTCTGGTCTCTTGTGATGCTGGTAATGGGCTCGCAGTGATGTGTCTGGAACGCGATGACGATCGTCCAGTCTGCAAGAATGGGTTTCCAAGCCGACCCAGAATTGTGGCGACTGTCGCTGTTGCTCGACGGCGCACACATCGAAAACCTCGATACTGATGCGCTTGGTCGACATCTTGATCGCTGCACGTACGTGCGAGGTGCCGAGGTGACGTGGCTGGAGATGTCCGAGATCGTGAGGACGGTGGGCGGTGCGGTAGACCTCAATGCCGAGTTCGTCTCTACAGACAAACTGCGCCAGATCAGCGTGTAGGAGGAGGCTGGGTTTGCTGCCGTGGCGCAGATCAACCTGAGTGCTCTTGCTGGGGTGCCGGGTTCGACCAGAACAAGGCGCAGGGCAATCGCGGCGAGCACTTCGCAAGCGCCCGCTTCCCCATCACACAGTGGCAGACCTGCTCACGCCGGTGGAGATCGATCCGAGCGTGATCGAGTGAGGCGGGATGAGGCGATCGCTTCCCCATTGTCTGCAGCGAGAGCCTTGACGCCAACCCGTAGATCGCTGGGTAATCAATCAATCTATGCATCGACATGATCGCTCTGGGGTACATAGCTGCTTGGCTGCCAAGTGCCGAGAGCTGAGAGCTCTAGTGAGATGGGTGCATTCGAGACATTTCTCTTACACTCTCGAGGAAAGGAACTCGGTCACTCGCGATGAGATCTCCCCGTAGAGACCCTGGCCGCAACAACAGCGCGGCCGTCGCCGTGCTCACTTCTGACGTGCTCATGCGGCGCGCCGCCGAGTTCCAGTGCGGATACCCGCAAACGGTGGCGAGTTTGCTGGTCGGAGTTGACTCCGTGGGTCTTCACTACGCGTGGGGTCGCGCGTTCGGTCCCCAGCGAACTCTCGATGGCGCGCTGTCTCGGCTCGTGGTCGCCGTGGGAGACACCCGGATGCTGCGACTGCTTTTCGATCTGAAGGCGTCGCCGCAGTACCAAAGCGATCCTCTGGTCAACTTCTCTCATGTCATGCGCACCGCGGTTGAGCTCCAGCGCGTCGACATGCTCGAGTGTATCGCGGAGCTCAAGATGCGGGACCCGACGTGGCAGTGGGAGCCCCATTTGATGTCAAACGCTGTGAACTCAAGCCAAGGTGATCTGAGCGTGCTCGCGTGGCTCGACGCGCACCTCCCGCACGAATCGCGCGAGATCACTTCACGCTGCATCAACGGAGCCGCGCACCGAGGCGACCTCCAAGTGATCCGCTGGATCTGCGAGCACGGGTACACGAACATGGCCAGCGCCGCAGACTGTGCCGCAAGCGGCGGGAGCATTGGCGTACTCGAGTACTTGTACCAGCACACTGACGTGCGCTGCAGTCCGAGGGAGGTATGCCAAGCAGCAGAGCGCAGCATCATCGAGATCGTCAAGATCGCTGCCCAGAATCAGTCAGCGGAGACGCTCGAGCGAGCACTCGACGCCGCCACGCGCCGCGGCAGACTCGAGGTGGTGCAGTACTTCGTCGAGTGCGGCATCGGAGCGAACTCGAAGAATGTGATTGATGGCGCCGCGCAAGAGGGACACCTGAGTGTTGTGAAGTACTTGCACGAGCATCTTGCGCGCGGATGTACATGGCTAGCGATGCACAGCGCCGCGCTCCACGGCCACTTGGACGTCGTCAAGTTCTTGCATGAGAACCGCACGGAAGGCTGCACGTCAGCCACCATGAATGGTGCGGCAGCTCGTGGACTTCTGGACATCGTCAAGTTCCTGCATGAGAACCGCACCGAAGGATGTACGACAAAGGCGATGGACTGCGCAGCAGCTCACGGTCACTTGGACGTTGTCACCTTCTTACACGAGAATCGGGACGAGGGCTGCAGCACAGCGGCGCTGCAACTCGCGGCGGTGAACAAGCATTTCGGCGTCGTGGGATTCCTCTGCGAGCACCGACCCGAGTGCGACATCGGTGGTGTGATGACGAGTGCGGCGTCTGATGGCGATGTGGACGTCGTCAAAACCCTGTATAAGTACTCCGCAGCTTGGGCATCAGCGTACGCCGCTCTGAAAGCTGCTGCACAAAAGCGGAGAACCTCAGTCCTCCGATTTCTATGCGAGCATCAGGTGCAAACAGATGAGTCTCACAGTTTCTTGGTGCAGGCTGTGATGGACAAGATCAACTGGCTGGTAAAAGCAGTGCTGCCGTACTTCTCGACAGCAGAGCTGGAGAACGCAAGAGTGATCGCTCGTGATCAAGATGGGGTGCCACAGATACTGCAAGCAATCGAGAAACGCATCAAGCTGACAAGCAGGCGAATAGTCGAGTAAGCCTCCTCTCCTCCCTGCTTGTTTGCCGAGCAAGCAAAGCAAAGCGATCTGCTCGTTCACGAGTTGTCGAAGTCGAAGCAAGTGCATACCCCACATGAGCGATGATCCCGAATGAGTGTTTCGCGTTCGTCGTGGGCTTCAGCAAGCCTAGCCTCTCTCAACGTTGTCTTCGCTGTAGCATCGAAACAAAACAACCTAGAACACCAACACACTTCAAGATCAGGTTCATGCGCATGAACACCCGCAGCCTGATGCCGTTGTCGATCAGGTGCAAGTATCTGTGGGGCGTCGAGGTTTTGGATCAAGTCGAAGCTGTAACAAAGGATATCAAGTAAACTCCCACGGTCGTACTGAGTGGCGAGAGACTTGAGCTCCACACTTGGCGACGAACGAAAGAACTCAAGTGGTGTTAATCGAACGGCATAGCAATCTTACACGGTGACTTGGTCTGGCAGCTCGCTTGCCGACATCGCAGGGCTTCGCAGCGGCCGCTGTTCGTCCAGAAGCTTGTTGTCCAGGATCGAGAGCACGACCCCCACGCACGCTTCCACAAGCGGCATGATGGCGGTGCGCCACTCGGTGCCAACCGAAGGCGGGACGGCGGAGGTCTTCACGCGCGACTGCGTCACGATCGCGACCCGCGACACGAGGCGCGACGATGGCGCGCGCTCCACCGCGACCCACATGAGCTCGCTGTGCTCGGCGACGCCGTCCGCGGAGCAGCTCAGCGCGTTCCAGATAAACACCTTCGGCCCACTGGCATCGCGCGTCACGACTTGCTGCACAAGTGCGTGGTACTGCAGGAGCGTCGGCTCCGCGCGCGACGGCAGCGCGAGCCGCTCGCGGAACTTGAGCGTACAGAAGTCGTGCGCTTGCTCGACGATGCGCCACGCCTGGGCCATCTCCACGAGCGGCGCGCTGGCGGCGGCGGTCGCTGCGCAGTTCTGCAGGCTCGAGAGCGCGCCCCAGACCGTCGTGGCCGTCGTGTGCGGGTCGAACGGGACCCAGCGCGCGCACACGAGTGTCGAGCCCTCATCGTTAACGGCGTCGTGTCTCCAGTGGTCCTCATCGACCGCGAGCGCGTCCTGGTCGCCGAGCGCGCGGATGCCGTGCGCCGCAAACACGTCGGTCGAGAGGCGCGCGGCCGCCTGCACGTCGCGCTTGAGACGCTCGAACACGGCACTTTGCTCCCACGCGTGTTGCAGCGCCGCTGCGGTGCGCATGGAGCAGGCGGCGGAGTCGGCGCGGCGGCGCTCGAGCAGCAGCCCCCAGAGCCGCTCGATCCAGTCGGCGTTGCTCTGCACGCGGTCGCTCAGCTGCCGCTGCAGCTGCGCGGCGTCGCAGCGCGCGCGCAACTGGCGGTCGGCGAGGCGGCGCCAGGCGAGCGCGACGGCCGCGCGGCTGTTGCTGTGTGAGGAGGCGAGCGCCTGCTGATTCTGATTCCGATCATCTTTGCGCCGCCGCAGCAGCTCCGCGTGCTGCTCGAGCTCCCGCACCAGCTGCCGCAGCGCCAGCAGCTCCGCGCGCTCGCGGTCGCGCGTCGAGTTGCGGCGGCGCGGCGCGCGCGCGGACGGCGGCGAGGCGGATGCCAGCGCGGGCATTTCTTGCTGGCGGGAGAAGCAATAATGGCAGGCTTCTGGAATTGGCGCATGGGCAGCGTTATGCTGGCGAATGTATGCGAAGACGAGTGGCAAGGCCCAAAGCCCAACAATTTTCCGAAAAGACGTCAAGAGCGTGTTTTGGGTCTTTTGACTTGTGACCTGTTGCCGGGAAAGGTGAAGGCATGGCGACAGCGAGCGACTGCTGCTGCTGCTGCTATGGAGCGACTGCTGCTGCTGCTACGGAGCGACTGCTTCGTTTGGAATTCATTGCTGCTACCTCCAGACCGACAGGCGCGAGAACGCGATGACATTCCAGCATTACATGCGCGCTGGCGCACGAAACTATTCTCCCACTATGAATCGAGAATCCCGCTACGTTCTCAGCCAAATAAACAGGCAGGCAAGCAAGCAAACAAGCAAACAGACGAAGGCGCTGAGCAAGACGACGATGCGATTCGCAACGAGGTTTTCTTCTCCTGGTCGACACCATTCCAGCAGCCTCGCAAGGCGCTCGAGCACTGTTCACCTTTACGATCTCGAATGCCAGGAGATCGTCTTGAGCAATCATCAATTCCGGAGCATTGTTTGACATAGTGAAGAATACGAGGGATGAGACGGTGGGACGCAGTTTCTGGCTTTTTCAGTTTAGGGGTAGGTGCATTGCATCTCGCTTATTCCATCCCATCGTCCCTTTTGTACCTGGCATTTGTATGCTGAAAGTCGACTCGCACGCGACTCTTGTGACCCAGCGCTGTCTCGTTGCTGCTGGAAAATGCCTTGAAAACCGCCAACGGTCGGCCAAGAGCTTTCTTTAGAGCGCACTTAAGAGAAATGCCTGTTTTTTGTATCGAAGAGCTTGTCGAACAGGCTTCAGCAGAGCCTGAACGTCGTCCAAGGAGCGCGCCTCACTTCTCTCGCTGCTCGCTACTCGCTGCTTGCTGCTGCTGCTGGCGGCCGCACCCTTCCTTCCTTCCTTCCTCCTTGAGTGTGTAGGCAGCTAGTTGGAGCGCAGAGAGTAAGAGACGCTCGCTCGTACATGAAGCAGCCGACGCCCACGAAAGCGGACAGCGCTGGCGGCCGCGCGAGCGTCGCGAACCGCGCACCGCCTTTCGCGCCGCGGCGCCGCGCGGCGTCCAACTACCAGGCGGTCGAGGAGCAGGTCGGCCAGCGCAAGACGGCGACGGCGCAGGACCACCAGCACTCTCTCCACGAACAACCAAAGCCGCCGGCGCCCCCCGACGCTTTCGACCTGCTGCAGAGCAAGTTCGGCTTCCAGGACGGCAACGTGCGCAACCAGCGCGAACACTTCGAGTGCTGGCTGCTCAACTACGACTCGCGTGCCGGGTCCGCGAGCGACGCGTCCCTGCCGCGCATCCATGCCAAGTTCTTCCGCAACTACGCGCGCTGGTGCCGCTTCCTGCACACGCAGCCGCACCTCGCAGACGCCAGCGCCAACCCAGCGGCCGCCGAGCGGCAGCTCGCGCTCTTCCTGCTCGTGTGGGGCGAGAGTGGCAACCTTCGCTTCATGCCCGAGTGCCTCTGCTTCCTCTATCACTCGCTCGCGTCCAAACTCGAGGGCCTCGAACGGCTGCCAACTGTCCCCGAGGGCACGTTCCTGCGCCGCGTCGTGCGTCCGCTGTACCTCGTAGTCGCCAAGATGCGCACGGCGGCGATGGTGGACAAGGGCACGCGCGCACCCGACCACAAGAACATCACCAACTACGACGACGTCAACGAGTTTTTCTGGTCCGAGCGCTGCCTCGACTTTGACGAGCTCAATGTGGCCGAGGCCATCAACCTGCAGGAGCACAAGACGTTCAAGGAGCGTCGGAGCTTCCTCAACCCGGTGCTCGCGTTCTTCCGGATCTACTTCTTCCTCTTCGTGATGTTCCACGTGCTCGTAGCCGTCGCGTACGTCGCACACCGATCGGACCCGTCAAATCGGAACGGCTTCCACTTCTACGAGAACATGTTCTCGAAGAGCGTCGATGACATTCGCAACCACGCGTTCTGCTCCGTGTTCCTCACGGTCGCGGGCCTGCTCACGCTCAAGGTCGTGCTCGAGATCTGGATCGGCGGCTTCCAGATCTTCAGCCGCGCGCCGTACGCGCTCGCAGTCTTTCTGCGGCTCGTGTGGCATTCGGTCTTCTTCGCGCTCTTTGCGGTCGTCAACACGTCGCCGTACGAGGTGCTCGTC
The DNA here is from genome assembly GCA_023334005.1 of Globisporangium orthogonon. Classification (NCBI taxonomy): domain Eukaryota; phylum Oomycota; class Peronosporomycetes; order Pythiales; family Pythiaceae; genus Globisporangium; species Globisporangium orthogonon. Next base: position 19,696 of record JAASFW010000134.1, on the reverse strand, counting down.
GGCTCGCAGAACATGCTCGCCATGGGCTACGTGCTTGGCGCCGCGTACCTGGCGCCAGTCGTTCTCTCGGCGTTCGTGCAGATGTTCTTCCGCCGCTGCGTGTGGGACATCCCGTTCCTCAACGCGATGGACGGGAAGCGGGAGCAGTACATCGGGCGCCACATGGGACAGACGTGGGGCAGCTTCTTCCTCTACGGGCTCTTCTGGTCGGTCATCTTCGTGCTCAAGTTCCTCTTCAACCTCCAGCTCATGGTCAAGCCGCTGATCGGACCGACCGTCGAGATCTACGACATCCAGGTCTCGGACACGCAGCTCAAGAACGGGATCATCGAGTCAAAGCACAACATTGCGTACCTGATCGCGATGTGGGGGCCGGTTATGCTCGTGTACCTCTACGACTCGCAGATCTGGCTTGCGATCATGCAGTCCGTCGTGGGCGCGTACATCGGCATTCGACTGCGGATCGGCCACTCGTCGCGGATCCCAGAGTTTGTCGCGCGCCTGAAGGCGGCGCCGAAGCTCTTCGACGACAAGGTTGTGTCTGCGGCCGCGAAAGGGCAGCTGTCGTCGCACGGCGACCACAGCCCTTTGTCGTCGAGCGCAGTGGCGCCGGACGCGAACAGCCGCTTGCGCTTTGCCGTCGTGTGGAACGAGATCGTGAGCAGTTTCCGCCTGTCGGACCTTCTCGACGACCGCGAGACTGCGATCTTGCAATACCAGATCTCGGACACTGGAATCGTGGAAGATCCGGTGTTCCTCATCGCCGGCCAGGCGCAGATGGCGACGGATATCGCAGCGAAGGCGAAGACGCGTCGCCTGGAAGACTCGAAGCTGATAAAGGAGCTGGCGAAGGCGGGCGTGCTTGGATGTGCGAAGAACTGCCTCGACATCGGCTTCCAGATCCTGCGCCAGCTGCTCGGTCCGCAGGACGTCGAGGTCGTCGGCGTCTTCCAAGAGATCCTCTTGGCTGGCAAGGTGAACTCCGCGGTGAACTTGGTCCACCTCCCGCTCGTTCGCGAGAATGTCGTGGACTTGCTTGCGAGCTTGCTTGACCTGCCAGAGCCGTCGATGAGCCCGATCGGAGGCACCTTTGGTCTCCCGAACGACCAGGTGATCGTGGTTGTGCAGCGCGTGGACGCGCTGCTGAAGAGCATTGAGCTGATGCTGGAGGAGGAGTGGATGGCACAGAAGCTGCGCCAGTCAGTGTTCACGAAGATGACGCCGGACTTGGACTACCAGAAGAAGCAGCTGCTGTCGATTTTCGCGGACCGGATTAGCCAGGGCGAGTCGGGCGAAGGTCCGCGCACGTCTCCGAGCTCGAACGAGAGCGTCATCTCGCTCTCGACGCGGCTCTTCTTCCTGCTGACCCTCGACGCCGCGGACGCGCTTCCGCGCTGCCACGAAGCCCAGCGCCGCATGAGCTTCTTCCTCAACTCGCTCTGCATGAAGATCCCGTCGGTGCAGTCGATCGCGTCGATGCACTCGTTCTCGGTCATCACTCCGTACTACAACGAGTCGGTGCTGTACTCGATCGACGAGCTGAACGGCCGCGTGAACTCGAACCCGCTCTTCAAGAAGGTCGAAGCCAAGGGCCGCGATCTGAGCATCCTCAAGTATCTGATCACATTCCACAGCGACGAATGGGGCAACTTCCTCGAGCGCGTCGGCGCGACGACGATCGAGGAAGCACTCGCGGAGACGCCGACGCAAGTCCGGCTGTGGGCGTCGATGCGCGGACAGACGCTCGCGCGAACGGTGCACGGCATGATGATGTATGAGGACGCGCTCAAGATGCTCCGCTGGCTCGAGATCGGGTCGGATGACAGCATCTCGCACCTTGACAAAATCAAGCACATGGACCGCATCGCCGGGCTCAAGTTCTCGTACGTGACGAGTTGCCAGATCTACTCGGACCAGCTCGCTGCCGGCGACAGCCGTGCTGCGGACATCGATCTGCTCATGCGCAAGTACCCGAACTGGCGAGTGAGCTACGTGGACACGATCCGACCGCCTGCCGGAAGCGGCACGGAACCGAGATATGACTGCGTGCTCGTGAAGTCGGACGGCGATGAGATTGTGGAGGTGTACCGCTATGAGCTGCCGGGTAATCCACTCGTGGGCGAGGGCAAGCCAGAGAACCAGAACATCGCACTGCCGTTCACGCGCGGCGAGTACGTGCAGACGATCGACATGAACCAGGAGCACTACTTTGAGGAGGCGCTGAAGATCCCGAACTTTTTGGCGAGCGGCACGGAGAAGGGCCAGAACGTGACGATCATCGGCATGAAGGAGCACATTTTCACGGGCCGCGCGTCCTCGCTCGCGCGTTTCATGACCCACCAGGAGCTCGTGTTCGTGAGTCTGACGCAGCGGGTGCTCGCGCACCCGCTGCGCACGCGCATGCACTACGGCCACCCGGACGTGTTCGAGAAGACGTTCATCATGACGAACGGCGGCGTCTCGAAAGCCAGTCGCGGCATCAACCTGTCGGAAGACGTGTTCAGCGGCTACAATGCGTGTCTGCGCGGCGAGACGGTGACACACGTCGAGTTCATGCAGTGCGGCAAGGGTCGCGACGTGACGCTGAGCCAGATCAATGCGTTCGAGGCCAAGCTCGCGAACGGGTCGGCCGAGAGCTCGCTGAGCCGTGAGTCGCACCGCATGGGCTCCGGCATGGACTTTTTCCGGCTCAACTCGATGTTCTACGGCCACATGGGCTTCTACATCTGCAATGCCTTGACGGTGCTCTGTGTGTTCGTGTACGCATACGCGAAGGTGTACATCGTGCTGCACGGAGACATCGGGAACACAGCGATCACGAAGACGAACGTGGTGGACAACCTCGCCGAGGTGCTCAACACGCAGTTCATCTTCCAGTTCGGCATGCTCATGACGATCCCGCTCATCGCGACGCTGTTCGTCGAGTACGGCTGGCGCCAAGCGGTGGTGCAGTTCGTCGAGCTCATCGTGACGCTCGGGCCGCTGTTCTACATCTTTGAGACGGGCACGAAAGCGCACTTTTACGACGTCGCGATCATGCGCGGTGGCTCAAAGTACCGCGGCACGGGTCGCGGGTTCGCGATCGTTCGCGAGACGCTCGTGAACTTCTACAAGGAGTACGCGGCGTCGCACTACCGCAAGGCAGTGGAGCTGATCGGGCTCATGATCCTCTTCGGCGCGTTCGGGAACTTCAACATCGGCACGGGCGTGTATGACGCGTACTGTAATACGTTTGACTGTTCGAACCCGGAGCTCATTCCGCAGAACATCACGCTCATGGACGCGTACGGGTCGATGGGCCAGGACTATGGTATCGCGTCGTTCGCTGTGTGGCTCCTCGGCGCGTGCTGGCTGCTTGCGCCGTTCTTCTTCAACACAGACGGCATGGACTTTGCGAAGACGCGCGTGGACGTCGGCAACTGGCTGAACTGGATGATGGCGTCGCCCGGACGAGCGGACGACACGCTGCCGAGCGGTACGGCGCGGCCGGCTGCCTCCGACACGTGGCTCGACTTTTACACGTACGAGTCAGACCTGATGAAGGACGTGAGCTGGACGAGCCGAATCGCGTACGCGGTGCGCGAGCTGCGCCATCCGCTGACGATGTACTACGTCTTCATCGTGAACTTTGACCTCGCGGACATGGCACTGCTTGGTGGCTGCGTCGGCGGAGTTGCGGTGCTGCTCTGGGTTGGCAGCGTCGCTGGCGGTTTGTGTGCGCGCAACAAGCTGAACGTCGTCCGTGGCGGGCTGTACCTGGTTGTGGTCGTCATCGGTGTCGGTGTCGCGCCGTTCATCGTCGGCTCGACGCAGGGCTGGAGCGGACAGAAGGCGTTCTCGCTGACCGTCGCGGTCTTCACGGGTCTGTACACGATTCTGCAGTACCTGCTGATCCTGCACGGCGCGATGCGCGTCCCGGTGGCGCGGCTCGGACTGACGGTCGAGCTGGCGTTCTTCTTCGACATGGTGGTCGGTCTGTTCCTGATCGCGCCGCTGCTGGTGCTCTCGGCGTTCCCGTTCATGCGGACGATCCAGACGCGCATGATGTACAACGGCGGCTTCTCTCGCGCGCTGAGCACGGGTAACGAGTTCGCGGCGTCGCTGAGCGTGGTCGTTGGCGGCCTCGCCGGCTGGTCGTACGGCTGGCTGACGTGCCTCATCTTCTCGCTCGGATACGTCAACGCGGCAAGTGACAGCTTCATCAACAAGTCGTTTGTGTACTTCGTGAACGAGCGACTGGGCAGGGACTTCGAGCTGGAGACGCTCAAGGGGTTCGCGGCGCTCGCGGCCGCGGTCGGCGCGGTGGTCGCCACGCTGTTCGCGCACATTGCCGGCCGTCGTCTCGCGATCGTGGGATCGTGCGTGGTGACGTTCGCGGGCGCCGGCCTGGTGTTCGTGGAGTCGAGCTCGCTGATCCTGCTCGGCTGCTGCGTCGCGTCGGCGGGTATCGCGATGCTGTCGGTGGCAAGCGTGCTGTACAACTTTGAGATCAACATGGTCGGGTGGAAGGGCAAGGGTGTGCTCATGTTCCTCCTTGCCTCGTCGCTCGGCTTCTTCGTCGAGGCGCTCGTGCTCGACAACCTGAACGTGAAGACGATCCGCCGGAGCTTTTTGAACAAGCCGATGCACGACTGGCAGCTGCAGTTCGTCTTCGGCGTCGTCCCGCTCGTGCTGCTGGTGCCTGTGGTGTGTTTCCTGCCGGAGAGTCCGGTATGGCTCTTCCGCCACCGCGACCACAAGTCGGCGGAGACGACGCTGGTGAAGCTCCGTCAGCGCCACGACGTGGTCGAGGAGTTTAGTGACCTGAAGGAGTCATTTGTGGACAAGGGCAGTCGCATCAACATCCCGTTCCGCGTGGGTATTGTGTTCCTGCTTCAAGCCACGTTCGCGCTCTTCAACTCGAACGCGTTGCTGCGGCGCGTGCGCGTCAAAAGCTCGTTCGAGACGCCGAACGCCGAGGAGAGCTCCAAGTGGCTCGTGTACTTTGGGCTCATGAACTTTGTCGGCGTGTTGCTGAGCATCATGACGGTCGACAACCTGCGGCGCAAGACGATCTTCAAGGACATCTTGCCCGTGTCGGCGGCGCTCTCGATCGCGTGCGGTGCGTTCGGCAGCACGAGCCTCGAGACGAGCGCGATCATGGACGTGGCGCTCTTCGTGCTGTACGCGAGCGGTGCGCTGTCGCTCACGTGCGCGACGTGGCTGACCGCCGTCGAGGTTTTCCCGCCGTACCAGACGAGCCGCTACGTGGGGCTGTCGTTCTTTTTGTACTACGCGGTGCAGGCGGGCGTGAACTTTGCGCAGCTGACGTTCGCGATCAGCCACTTTGTGTTCGCGGCGCTCTGCGCGGTGCTCACGGTGCTCATGTTCGCGGTCTGCGCGAGCTCGAACGAGGGCGCGATCGAGCTCAAGAGCGAGAAGAAGGTGCGCAAGGACGCGGAGCGGCACGCAGCTGAGGAGCACGCGCACTACTCGTCTCGCGCGTCGCGCTCGCAGTCGTTCCTGCGCTCGCGCTCCCGCCGCTCGTCGGCGCACTACGTGGCGCGCACGCCGCAGGAGACGAGTTACCAGAACTTCGAATCCCCTGGCGCCGCGATGCCGCCGCCGAACCGGAGAAGTGTCAACAGGTCGATGCATCAGCACGCAGCATAAGCAGAGAAGGAGAAAAGGAAAAGGAGGAGGAAGAAGCGTTTAGCTATTGCATGGGAGAAGAGAGCTGGCGAAGCGGCGAGAAGATGAATGATTAACAAGTTGCATGATGGTGACGATCCGAACTTCATATGCGAGCAAGCACATCTCGTGATCTCGGACCTGTTCTCGCGTAGCCAGCCACATTAACATATTCAGGCATAGCGGCCAGTAGGAGATTTGCTTTGCCAGCAGTCAAAACAGTGGCGATCTCGAGATCTCGAGATCTCGAGACTTCGGTCTCCCTGGCAGGTGGCAGTGTCGCGAGCCACAGTGTTGGAGGAGTGAAGTGGCGTACGCTGTGGCAGAGTCAGTTCTGTCAGCGGCACCGTTCCCTTCGTCGTTGTGCTTCGTGTCAACTGCGAGGTCATCCAATCACGCGCTTCGAGTCATCCCGATCCACTCCGAATACTGCGCCTTCCCCCCGTCAGCCAGCCAGCCAGCCGCTTGCCACTTCAAGCTATAGCTCAAGGCTCACTCCGCGTCTCGCCACCTCTACCCGACGACCCGGCCATCTCACCAGTCGCCCCTCTCGCCATGTTCACGACCGCCGTGCGCTCCGCCGCTCTGCGCGCGCGCCGCTCGATCACCACGGAGAGCAAGCAGGTGCGTTCGCGTGCGCCTCCCTCCCCCTCGTCGCAACGCTCGTCGCAACGCTCATCGTGCCCCCTCTTGTTGAACGCAGTGGGCCGCGGCGCTCAACCAGCGCCTGGAGCAGTCGGACCCGGCGCTCTTCGACATCATCGAGCGCGAGAAGCGGCGGCAGCGCGACTGCCTGAGCCTCATCGCGTCCGAGAACTTCACGTCGGTCGCGGTGCTCGACGCGCTCGGGTCCGTCATGTCCAACAAGTACTCGGAGGGCTACCCGGGCGCGCGCTACTACGGCGGCAACCAGGTGATCGACGAGGCCGAGAACCTCTGCCGCGCGCGCGCGCTCGAGGCCTTCCGACTCGACCCGGCGGAGTGGGGCGTGAACGTGCAGCCGCTCTCGGGCTCGCCCGCCAACTTCCAGGTCTACACGGCGCTGCTGCAGCCGCACGACCGCATCATGGCGCTCGACCTGCCGCACGGCGGCCACCTGTCGCACGGCTACCAGCTTGGCAACAAGAAGATCTCGGCCACGTCCATCTTCTTCGAGAGCATGCCGTACCGGCTCGACGAGGCCACGGGGCTCATCGACTACGACAAGCTCGAGGAGACCGCGGCGCTCTTCCGCCCCAAGCTCATCGTCGCCGGCACGTCGGCATACTCGCGCAACATTGACTACGCGCGCATGCGCGCGGTCTGCGACCAGCACAACGCCGTGCTGCTCGCCGACATGGCGCACATCAGTGGGCTCGTCGCGGGCGGCGTCGTGCCGTCGCCCTTCGAGTTCGCCGACGTCGTGACCACGACGACGCACAAGTCGCTGCGCGGGCCGCGTGGCGCCATGATCTTCTACCGCAAGGGCGTCAAGAGCGTCGACAAGAAGGGCGCCGAGATCCGCTACGACCTGCAGCAGCGCATCGACTTCGCGGTCTTCCCGGGGCTCCAGGGCGGCCCGCACAACCACACGATCGCGGCGCTCGCGACCGCGCTCGAGCAGGCCAAGAGCCCGAGCTTTGCGGCGTACCAGAAGCAGGTGCTCGCGAACTCCCGGGCACTCGTGGCCGAGCTCCTTGCGCGCGGCTACGACGTCGTCTCGAACGGCACGGACAACCACCTGGCGCTCATCAACGTCAAGCAGTCGCGCGGCGTTGACGGCGCGCGCGCCGAGTTCGTGCTCGAGTCCGCCAACATCGTCGTGAACAAGAACACGGTGCCGAGCGACAAGAGCGCGCTCGTGCCGAGCGGCATCCGCCTCGGCGCGCCTGCGCTCACCTCGCGCGGCTTCACGGAGGAGGACTTCGCGCAGGTTGCGGGCCTCGTGGATGAGGGCGTGCAGCTCGCGGCAGCGCTCAACGAGCAGGCGGTCGCACGCGGCGCCAAGAAGGTCGCGGACTTCAAGGGGTTCGTCGCGGCGGACGCCGACGCGCGCGCGCAGGTGGACGCGCTCAAGGCCAAGGTCGCGGCGTTTGTGCGCCAGTTCCCGACCATCGGCTTCAGCGAGGACGACATGAAGTACAAGGACTAACTCGGTGGAATACGATTGTCCGTCGGTCGCCAGCCGAGCTATTGGCTAATCTGCGAGCGCGACGATGCCGCTCGACTCGTAGCAGTAGATGAGCTGCAGCTTCTTCATCTCCTCGATCGCTCGCTTCCCTTCCTCGACGCTCGGACAGCTCTGGGGTGATCCAAACCAAAGCAGGTGACGTCCACGGCACGTCCCGAGTGAGCAGAGCGAACGGAGACGAGCAAACGAGATGAGAGACGTGAAGGAGGAATCCTGAAGGCTCAAATGAATACATGAACGAACAAACAAACGAACGTACGCTCAGAAACGCCTGCAGCTCGACCGTCTTGCGCACGGCTCTGCCTCCTGCTCCTGTGGATGCCAAGGAGTTGCTGTCTTGCGAGAGCTGCTGGTGCAGGCGGGTCATGAGCGTCCCGATGCTCGCTGACGGCGCGAGCGTCCGCAGCAGCGAGTGCAGGCGCGCGCCGTTCGCGCCAAGCTCTGCCACGGTGTCTTCGTGCGCACTCGTGATCTGATCGCAGCAGCCAATCTACCGTAAGCAGCAGCAAAGAGAGCGCAAACAGCGCAACACAACGCACATGTGCGATCTCGTCCTCGATGCTCTGGATCTCCTCCTCGTACTGCGCCTTCAAGGAGCTCGTCTGGCGGGCGGGTGCACGATGAGGACATTAGTACATGAAGCGGTTCTAAGAGAGAGAGATCTCCTCGAGCGAACGAACGCACTGACCTGCTGCGCGTCAGCGATCGCCTCCTGTGTTTCTCGAAGCAACGCGATCTCCTGCCGCAGCTCTGCGAGCTCGCTGCGCAGGCGCTCTTCAGCCACCGCCTGCCTGTCCTGCGCGCTCTGCAGCTCATACGCGCGCTCGTCGTCCTGCTCCCGCTCGAGCTGCTGCTCGAGTCGCGCGAACTCGCCCTGGAGCTGTCGGATCTCGCGCGTGTGCTCCTCAATCTCTTGCTGCGACCGACGCACGTGTCCGTCAGATTGCGTATAGGATGACGCAACCAACTCACTCGGTGGCACACAACGTCCGCACCATGAGCACGTGCCGCTCGCTCTCCGTCGCCTCACTACGCCGCTGCTGCTTCTTCCTCCTGCGCTCCGCCGACTGCGTCATATTCTGCTGCTTGCGTGACCGCTTCTTGCTCTTCTCGGCCTCGATGTCCTGCGCACCTCATCCGAGTCATCAGCTTCTCTGGTTACTAGGAACTTTCTCTTTCTCCGGACACATGCGCGCACCTTGGCGAGTGAGTCAGCCTGGTCCTCGAGCTCCTTGAGCATCCGCTCGTACTCTTCCTGGATGTCCGCATTGCGACTCGACACGATGTCGCGGAACTGCATAGAGAGGGAGACATTGTGAGCCTATTCCGAGCCTAGTGCGAGCCTGCTACGAGCCCTAGCGAGCCACGCACATTGTCCGAGCGCCGGCGCAGCTCTTTGTCAAGCCGCGACTTCGTGAGCTCGAGGCGCTCGGCGGCCTCCGTGCCTTTCGCCAGCGCGTCGTCGAACTGCTGGCGCTTGGCGAGCGCGTCACCCGCGGTGTCGCTGGCGCTCACGGGCACCACTGCGAGCGTCGCTTTCTGGATAGCGACGACACCGAAGTGAGTACCTGTGTAGCAGAGGTAGAGAGCGAGCGCAGCCCAAACAAGACGCACCAGCACAGGGAACTCGGCGAGCGGCAGGTCACGCTGGACAGCTGCCACATGCGCCCCGAGCAGCGCGTCCGTGGTGCGCAGCTGCAAGATACAGAGGTTGGCTTCAGAGAGAGAGAGATAAGGGGAGGCAGAAGCGGATACAGAGAGAGCGGAGCCACTCCTCCACCCACCTTGTCGCTGCAGGCCGCGAGCTGCAGCACGCACTTGAGCAGCCCGCCGTGCACATCGCCCATGGTTGTTTTGAATTAGAGCGCGCCAAATATGCCATGTCGAAGCCACTAGTGACGAAAACGAGGTCGTGTTACTTTTTGCATTTGTGACTTTGGTTTGTCACAAAGTTGTCCACCTGAACTGGCAGGCGGCGTTTGGGAGCTGTCCTCTTTGCCTCCTGACCTGAGCGAGTGTCGCCCTGCGATGGAGTTCGCCCATACTGCATTTGCTTCATGGGTTCGATATCGCTCTAGCTTGCTCGGCTACCTAGTGCCTTTTCTCAGGGTCAATCCAAAGCAGCTACCCATTGCGAAAGTCCACTCGTCAAACGCACGCGCTGGTAGTGAGGATCTGTAGCTCTACACTCGCGTCCAGAGCTCCCCAGCACCGAGACGCGAACAATGGTCGACACGAGCCACCTCGCGCGCCTCCTGCACAAGCGGTCGATGCAAGCTGACGAACCGACCGCCGCTGATCGAACGCAGTGTTCTCCTTCGGTTCCGACCATGCAGCACGACACGGCGCAGCTTCCAGCCGCGCCAGTCCAGTTGACGCCACACTCGACGCCGCAGTTCTCTGTCGATGACGAGGTCGCCGCGCATCGAAAAAAGCACGCACGCTTCTTCACGATGCTGCGTCTCGGGATCTCTCGCGAGACCGTCGAGCAAGCCATGCGGCTTGCCGGAATCGACCCAGTCGAGCTTGACGGCCCACATCGCGTCGTGGACATTGCGCCGACGTCCGCAAACAAACTGCTGCCAGGCGCGCTTGTTGCAGCAGAGTCCGTGAAGGATGGAGAACGGGGATCAGGGCAGCGTGGACGCAAAAAGGCGCTCCGCAAGCGACTGACTTGGGACGTGAAGATGCGCGATGCCGTCGCTTCTTCCTCTCACCATGTCGGTATCTGGAACACTCCTTGCAACGGAGCTCATCCACCCACAGTTTCACGAGAGAACATGGTGCTTCTCGAGAAACTCTTTGTGAAGGAAGCCATCGCACCGGTGCATGGCACACACGGCTTCGTGTCCAAGAAACCAGCGCGGGTGTCAATTCTCGAGGCGAAGAAGGCGCAGAACATCGCCATCATCCTCGCGCGCGTCAAGTTGAGCCTCCCTCAGCTCATCCGCGAGCTCGTCGACATGAACCCGACCATTCTGTGCGCGGCTCAGCTGCAGGGGTTGCTCGACATGTGGCCGGATCGAAAGGAGCTCGAAGCGATCGACGACTTCAGCGGGGACGTCGCGTTACTGGGCGAGGTAAGACTGGTGCATTTTCTCGTTCTGTTTCTTGGTGTCGAGAGGGAGAGGTAGCAGCTGATCCAGCTTACATCCTGCGATTTCTTTGATTGGTAGGCGGAGCAGCTCTTCGTCGAAGTCAAGAACATCCCGCGCTTCCGAGAGAAACTGAGCTGCTTAGTCTTCAAGCAGGAGTTCCCACTTCGCGTCCACGAGCTCCGGTGCGTCCGTCTTCGTCGTGATATCTCTGCTGCTATTCTGCTGGCCATCCAATCCGTTCACCTCACTCACACTTCCCACAGCGAATCGATCAACCTTGTCATCCGCGGGGTCAATCAGGTGTGCTCGAGCCTCGCGCTCCAGCAGCTTTTCAACTTCGTGCTGCAGATCGGCAATCTCCTCAACTTCGGCACGGAGTCGGCTCACGCGGCCAAGATCACGGGCTTCTCGCTCAGTTCGCTGGAGAAAGTGGCGCAAACCAAGGCTTTCGTCGGCGGCATCACGCTTCTGCAGTTCGTCGTGCAGGCAGTCAACGTACGTAGCAAGCCCCGAGCCATTGATGCATTCGTCGCCACTGTGAGTGTGGAGTGACTGACCACCGCTGCATACTCATGATGCGCTCAGCGAGACTGCCCTCACTTGGCTAGTTTCTACACTGAGATCAACTTGATCTCCAAGTGCTGCAACGTGTCGATTCACAGTCTCCTCGTCGAGCAGCAGGCGTTGGAGGCTGGATGGAAAGCGGTTGTACACGAAGCCCGCGCCGGGATCTTGGCGGCGAGCGATACCGACGATGAAATGACTGGGGGTGGGTCGAAGACAGGCTTGGCGAACTCCATCTTAATGCAGTTCGCCTCGGAGGTCGAGAGCGAAATGAACGCGATCCAGGACCTCTTTCTGCAGCTCAAGACGAGTGTACGTGGACATGAGCGGTTTGCTCGTTCTCCTGTGACGGGAGTTCTTCGATCAAGTGTTGAGCAGCACACTTGTTTCTTGACTTTGTGCAGAAGCAGCGCTTCTTGGAGCACTTTGATGAGCAAGACGCCACGGACGAGCTGGACGTGCTGCTCCGACACATCGCGCGATTCACGGAAGAGTTTGCGTACCAGCAGAGCCGCGTGCACGAGGTGAAGCAAGCAGTTGAGAAAGCCGTCAGGTCCAACGCGAACAAGTCAAGGAGCGCTGCCGTCACAGCGTGAAGATTGGCAGCGAGCGAGAGAGAAAGAGAGAGTCTTTAGCTAGTCTAATCTATCACCGAACAATCGTCCAGCGTATCGAAACCCACGCTGCTCCAACCTGCTTCTAGCCGTCGGGTGGGTGTTGTTTACGGGAATGCAGGAAGACAGCCCACTGCGCTGACGGAGTCGCTGGTGGAGGAACAAAGTGCTGGCGGAGAACAAAGTCAGAGCGAGTGGAGATCCTAGAACAACCACGAGGCATCCGCGCAACGAACGCACAGGAGGGATCGTTGAGGAGCCCGGGAACGTGTGCGGCGGCACGATGAATCGGTCCCACGCCGCCCGGACGGCCACGAGTGTCTTCATATCGATCGTCTCGGGATCCACGAGCGCTCGGCTCGGTCTGCTGTCGTCCTCTTGCTTCACAGAGGCGGCTCTACCGTTGGCTATCGGTGCTTCCTGCACCTTCAAAGGACGCGCTGTCTTTGACGGCTTTCTCGGCTTCCGCTCGAGACACTTGGTCGCCGCCGCCCGCATCTCTGCAATCTTCCGGCGATCTTCGTCGCTGAGGAGGAGGCCTGTTGGGTCCGCAGGCGGTGAGGTCGTTCAGTGTCTGCGAGCCAGTCAATCAGCCAGTCCTACCCACGCACCTGCCCGCTGCTCCTTGATCTCGAGCAGCGCCAACACCTTCCGCGCCGCTTCTCGCTCTGTCGCGACATTCGCTAGTCTGCTGCTGCTCTTACTTTGTTGAGTATCAGCAGCGCTCGTCTTCTCGTGCGCAATGACAGCCTGCTCAGCACTGCTGTCGGGTCGTTCCCTGCCGATTGAGCCACCGCCATCAGCCCCTAACACAGTGAGGTCCCCGCGCGATGCTTGCTCCCTCACTGCCCACCTGCTCTCTGCTGCCGCCCGCATGCCGCCGAGGATCGTCGCTTCCGCCTTCCGCCGCTGCCTCGCCTTCTTCCTGTACGCCTGCTGCTTCCTCACGCGCATTGCGAAGCGCGTGACGTCCGCCAGCTCGTCCTCCGACCGGCAGAAGAGTGTGGCTGTGTCCATTGCCTCCAGCTGCGTCTTGAGCGCCGCACACGTCGCGAGCCGCCGTTCGCGCTGCAGGCGCAGCCGCGCGAGCTCCAGCTGCTGCGCGGCTGTGTCGTCAGCATCCGCTCCTGCTGCCGTCTGTAGCTGCTGGATGCGTGCCTCGGCCGCCAGCGCGTCGCTCGCTGCCGCGCGCAGCTGCGCAATGAGCGGCCGCGCAGTGGCGATAGCCACGCGTACGCGGCTGATGGGCGGAAAGCAGCAGGTCACCATCTATCGGCACCAGCACCTGTGTCAGCGCGCATGAACGCACCGCAGCGGCGGCTCCGAAGGCACGTTGGCGGTGCTCGCAGATGGCAGGTGCGTGCGCTCGAACTCCTGCAGCCAGCGCGCGTCCGCCGCCGCGTCCGCTTCTGCTGGCGCTTGTCTCAGGGGAGGAGGAGGTGGCGGCGGGCGAGGGAGCGGCGGCGGGAGGAAGAAGCGCGGCGCGTAGGCGAACAGCGGCGGCGGCGGCGGCGGCGGCGGGTGCAGCGCGTAGGGAGGTGGGCGCATGGCTCCCTCGGTTTTGTCACGGTGGCGGATGTCTGGAGCGGAGGGGGAAGTGATGGATGGATGGAGGGAGGGAGGGACGGATGGACGGACGGACGGACGGATAGGTGGGTGGTGTATTGGACGTGTGGTAGCAGCAGCTCACTTGGGTCACTCGACAAGCACGGGCTTGGGCCTCGAGCTGAAGACCACGCGGCTGCGCGCGATGCCCACGACCTCGTAGGCTGCGACGCCGCTGCGCTCTTGGTCGTCGCCGCCTTCTTCCGGTCGGCGGGCGGTACTCTCGCCGCCTGTGACTCGAGGCGCGCCGGCGCCGCCCACCTTCTGCAGAATGGCGAGCGGCTTGGGCAGCGCCGCCAGCTTCCCCGCGAGCACGTGGTTGCCCACGCGCAGAGTCGCGACGCCGTCGACGAAGCGCAGCGTGCCTATCGCGACGCCCGCGAGCGCGTCGGCCGTGGCGCTGGCGCTCGCGGCGGCGCCGTCGGCCACGAGGTCGCCCTGCAGCTCCACGACGGACCACTCGGCGGCGGAGGCGCCGGCGACGCGCACGGGCACGAGCATCGCTGCTGCGCGCGGGAGGGTGGAGCAATTAATTCCGGAATGGAGCAAATGGACATTCGTGTTAACAAACTACCCCAGCGCCGGCGCCCGGCTCACATCTTGCTCTTCTTGGCGAAGAGCGCCTCGAAGGTCTTGGCGGCGGCCGCGAACGTCTCGCCCGAGAGGAACCGGCGGTCGAGCTCGACGTACTCGGCCACGAGGGCCTCGCGCACGAGCGGGTCGCGCACGCGGCGCCCGAGGCTCTTGTACGCCGGCAGCGTGTGCGCGGTCACCGGGTCCGCCACGAGCGGCTCGAGCTCGTCGAACACGCGCTGCAGGAAGCCCGGGCCGGACGGGAACACCTCCGACACGAGTCCGCACGCGAGCGCGCGCTCGACGCCAATCTCCTTCGACCGGATCAGTAGGTCGTTCGCCACCATCGGCCCCTGCAGTGCAGTTCGGGTTGCGGTTCCCGTTAGCACCCCGAGCGCATGCACAGCTCGCGCTTCAAGACGTGACACAAGTGTTAGCAAGCAAGCGCACCAAGAAGGTCGGGAACGTGTAGGACGACGCGAACTCGGGCACGATGCCGATGCGCATGAACGGCGTCCAGAAGGTGGCCGAGTCGGCCGCGAACACCAGGTCGCAGTGCAGCAGCAGCGTCACGCCGATGCCGATCGCGCGGCCGTTGACCGCCGCCACGATGAGCTTGCTGCAGCCGAGCATCGCGTGCATGAACTGCTTGGCCCAGCCCTTGGACGGCACCGCGTCGGCGCCGCGCGCCGGGTCCATGCTCTCGAAGGCGGCCGCCACGTCCGAGCCGCTCGTGAAGAACGCTCCGTGGCCCGTGATCACGAGCGCGTGCAGCGCCGCGTCCGCCTCAAACTCGCTGATCGCCGCCACGAGCTGCGCGTACATGGCGTCGTTGAACGCGTTGCGCGTGCGCGGGCGGCAGAGCTCGGCCACGAGGATGTGCGCGCCGCGCCGGTAGAGGCGCACGACCGGCTCCTCCTGCTGCTGCTGGCTCATGGCGGGCGGGCGGGTGGGTGGGGCGCTGCGTCGAGGAGGGCGGGTGGGGGCGGCGCCGTTTGAGCACGAGGCGACAGATTCGGAAATGCGCTCGACACGGAGGGCAAAAATGCTGCAGAGCAAAACACATGGACGGGTGCCGCATGCTTAGCTGGCAGTGAGCCCGTCCGTTGTTTTGCAGCAAAGCGCTTGAAGTTGCCTTTGTTCGAGTCAACACGGCGGCCGATTGTGTTCCTCGCCTCGATCCTCGCTGCGCACTTCGCGACGAACACTCTGCGCAAGTGCGCGCCGCCGCGAAATCGAAATGGCGCCTGACTTGGACGCTCGGGCCGCGCCAGCTCGCGGGCGTCGGCCGCTTCAAGCGCCTGCAGCTCGCAGGCGCCCGCCGGAAGATCGGCGCCAGGAGCTTATGTTCTTATTCACTCGCGATCGCTTTCCGCGATGTCATTATATCCGAGTGACAAACCTGGCACTTAGTAGCCGGGATTTTGGGATTCTAGCCGCCTCGCTACCGGCCACACACAAGCAAGCGCACACGCAGCCCGCCTCCCCCTAGCCAAGAGAACCGCCGGAATGCTCGCCGGCCGCCTGCTCCGCCGCCCCGCGCGCCTCGCGCCCGCCGCCGCCGCCCTGCGCGCCGCCAGCACCGTCGGCGGCGCGCTGGACGAAGCGGTGGCTCGGCTGCCGCACAAGGAGGCGCTGCGCAGCGTCAAGCAGGAGCTGCGCTGGAGCTTCAAGGAGCTGAACGCCGAGGTGGACGAGCTGGCGCACGGGCTGCACGCGCTGCAGTTCGCGCCGGGCAACGTGCTGGCCGTGTGGCTCCCCAACAGCGCCGAGAACGTCAGCATACTGCGTTATTTTTTGTGTATGATTGTTTGTATGCGAGGAGGACACTGACACGTTCCCAACTCGTGCGTGCGTGCGTGTGTGTGCGGCACCTGACAGGTGATCACGCAGCTGGCGGCCGCCAAGGCCGGCGTGACGCTCGCGATCATCGACCCCAAGATCTCGAGCGCCGAGGAGGTCGCGTTCGTGCTGCACGACAGTCAGGCGAACGGGCTGCTCTTCGAGCCCAAGATCGCCGGCCGCGACCAGACGGCGATCGTCCAGAGCCTCTTCCCGGAGCTCGCGACCTGTGCGTCATCGCTCGCGTGCTGCACAAAGGCAGCGCTGATGAATGAACCGGCGCATCTGACGCGCTCTCTGTATGCCCGTGCAGACCGCGAGCAGTTCACGGTGTTCCGTCCCAAGCACTTCCGCCACCTCCACATGGTGGCCACGACGGGCATCGAGCCCGTGGAGGGCATCGCGCACTTCCACCAGATGATGATGAACGCGCCGGAGAAGCACGTGGTTGCGGCGCTCAAGAAGGCGGCGACCGAGTCGACTCCGCTCGCGGTCACTTACTCGAGTGCGTCTCATGAGCCTCCTCTTAGTCTCGCTATAGCTGCAACAGAAGAGAGAGAGCGAGAGAACTGGGTGCTGACGAACTATGAAACGGTGTGGCGGGCGCTTGGGAGCAGAAGTGGAGGGCCAGAACCCGAAGAAGGGCGAGGTGCTGACGCACGCGGACGTGCTCAAGCGCGCCGGCGAGCTGGCCAAGACGTGCGTGGCGCTGACATTATGGGGATTGGTTGTCAAGAGCTGAGCTCTAACGTGTGTCGGGTGCCTTGTTTGTACATGCAGTCTGTCGCTGACCGTCGAGGACAAGATCCTGATCACGGGCGAGGAGGCGTCGCTGCCGTTCGCGCCTGTGGCGGCGATCGAGAAGAGCTCACTCGTCGTGCTCCCGTCGGCCGAATTCGACAGCGCCGCCGTGGAGCACGCGCGCAAGCTCGAGGCGTGCAGTATCGTAGGCAGCGGCGCGGCCAACTACAAGCGCGTGTAAAGCGAGTTCAGGCGAAGTCGGCCGATCTCGATCGTCAAGTGCGCCTTGTTCCGTGCAGCGGACGACAAACCGAAGAAGACGCGGAGTACGAACAGGAGAAAGCCAAGCAAGCAGCTAGCCGGCACTTGGTGGAATACAATGAAAGCATCGATCGCATCGCATCGCATCGCATCGCATCGCATCGCGTCGTATCGCAAGTGCTTCCGGGTCTTCGCTTCGTGTGACCCTGCGCACGCAGTGTTGCCCGCACGTTGGTCCACGGAGTCCGCACTCAAGAAGCGCGTTCCTCACTGCTTTGCTTGTCAACGCCATGCACACAGTTGGGCACTAGCGATGCATGGCATTGGCGGCAGGGTCAAGACGCGGTCTTAGCGTCATCGGCTCGAGCTCGCACGAAGCAGGAGCAACCTGCGAGCCGCTTTGACCTCGAAGACGTCGCTGATGGGCTTCGTACTTTGCCGGATGTGGACAGGTGTACTCGGTCATCCCAGATAGGCAACGCGGAGGTCACCTCCCATGCTCCCTCCCTCCATGCTGAAGTTCCCTCGTCACTTGCCGATTCAACTCGCTGCCTCGAAGGCCCAGGCGCCGCCGCCAGCACGCGATGACCGCAGACGACCGCGCGCTCCCGCGCGTCCAAGTGCGCGGCGTCGACCGCACGTTCTCGATGCTGCTGAGTGCGAGCTTCAAGGTCACGAACGCGATGCTCGTGCGCGGCCGCGTGCGCGAGTTCGCGCGCCTGGCGCCGGCGGCGCTCGCGCAGACGTTCAACAAGCACCCGCGGATGCGCGCCAAAATGAGCCGGTCCGAGTTCGCCACTGCAGTGATCCACCCGCCGCTCTCGCGCCGAGATATCGATGCTCTCGGGCTCTTCCGCGCGCAGGAGGTGACGCCGGAGCAGCTCGCTGACGACAATCAGTGGCACGCGTACGTGCAGAAGCAGTGCGAGACCGCGTTCGACCGCCACAGCGAGTTTCCCTTCTCGCTGCACGCGTGGGTGAGCCCCACGAGCGATCAAGCGCGGCTCTTCCTCTTCTCGGACCACTACATCACGGACGGCGGCTCGGGCAACGCGATTCTGCACGACGTGCTGGCGTCCGCGTCCGCGCTGTCGCTGGCCGAGGCGTCGGAGGAGGAGGCCTCGCGCGCAGTCGACGAGCAGAAGGCGCTGCCGCTGCTGCCGCCGCTGTACGATCTGGTGCTGGCCTCACGCCCGATCCTGAGCCAAGTACTCCGCACAGTCTTCAGCGTCACCGGGCGGACGATCTTGAAGAGCTCGCTCGCGAGCGAGTCGCTCATCCCGGTTCGCTCCGACCAGAAAGACTTCGCCATCCCGCCGCCGAACAACAGCTCGACGCTGCTGTTCGCTACCGGCACGCAAGAGAACCTGGACAAGCTGCTCGCTCGCTGCAGAGAAGAGCGCACGACGTTCTTCGGCGCAGTTTCGGCGGCGGTGCTCACCGGATATGTGGCGATGATTCAATCGAACGAGGACAAGATGGCGCAGAAGATGAAGATCTTCGGCACCGCCGACTTCCGGAGCCGCGTGGCGGAAGCGATCCCGCCAGACACTGTCGGACAGTACGTGACAGCGAACAGCTTGGACTTGCTCGGAGGAGAGCCGATGCGCACACTCGCGTCGAAGAGCTTCTGGGAGCTCGCGCGAATCGCCAAGCAAGACATGAACGACATGGTCAACAGCTTCACGAAAGTGGCTGCAGGGCAAGTGATCAACGACCAGTACTTCACGTACGCAATCGCTCCCGAGACGTTCGAGGGAGTGAGCATGCCATTCTCCTGCGCTGGAGACACTAATATCTCGAGCGTCGGACGGTACCCGTACGCACAAAGCCATTCGTTCCGGTCGTCTGCTGGGGCCGTGGGCGACTTGCGCGTAGAGTCACTCCACCTCAACGTCACCGCGCCATTCGCGATGCCCGCGACGCAGTTCACGTTCGCGTCGGTGAGCGCTATCGGATACGGTGTCGTCCACCACTACGAAGAGCAAGCCGGAGCAGAGCTGTTCTCGACGGTGGTGGATGTGATGGAGAACTCGTGGCGTATCGGCAGTAACGAGAGTCTCTTCGACGTGCTTCGGCAGCGTACAACGTCTGAGAACGAGACCTTGGAGCGCAAGGAGAACTGAGTGCAGTGCTTTTCGCCGGCAAAGTAACGGTGTTGGTAACAAGGCAAACGATGGTGTTACGGTTTATAGATCCAAAATACTGGCGCACCTTCGTCGTCTCCGACTTCATTGTCGACGGCGCCACCGTCGTGGTCGCCCAGTCGGAGTGCCGCCAACTCGATTTGCGCCACGAGCACCAGCACCTCCAGCATGTTGAGTCGGGTCTCAGTCATCTTCGAAGATGCTCGCTCACGAGTTGGTAGATTGACGAACGAGCCGCGTGGGGCTGCACTCTCGCGCGCAAGCCGGCCAAGTCGAAGGTCAACCGTTTAGTTGTATCAACGGTTAGCCGTTTATATGTGAGCATTTTAACGCAA
Organism: Globisporangium orthogonon; assembly: GCA_023334005.1. Classification (NCBI taxonomy): domain Eukaryota; phylum Oomycota; class Peronosporomycetes; order Pythiales; family Pythiaceae; genus Globisporangium; species Globisporangium orthogonon. Next base: position 76 of record JAASFW010000134.1, on the reverse strand, counting down.
TATCTGTACGATGTACACTAGTGCACAAATGCACTTGTGTCAGCTGTCTGCGTGTGTGGTATCTCTGCTCCCTCGT
>JAASFW010000133.1:0-35492 GCA_023334005.1 Globisporangium orthogonon | reverse complement strand
TATAGTACCGGAGACGAACGAAGCTCATGGGGACTTGGTGGTGTGGCGGAATGAAGGGCGAAGGGTTCACGGTCGTCGTCTCGCCACTGATCTCGCTCATCCAGGATCAAGTGCGGTGCCATAATATGCGTCTCATGTAGCTGTGCTCTTAACGATATGCGAACACTAACGCCGACTCTCGTGCGGCATCCAGGTGATGCTCTTCAACGCGATCGCAGGCGACGGAGCTGCGCGCCAGATGTGCGGTGAACAGTCGCGGCAGGAGGCGTCAGCGATTTACAAGGAGCTGTTGGACCCGCAGAGCAAAGTCCAAATCCTGTTCGTGACCCCGGAGAAGGTGATCAAAAGCAAGTTGCTCATGTCGCGGCTCGAGAAAGCATACCAGAGCGGCCGCCTGCTGCGGTTCGTCATCGACGAGGCGCACTGCTGCAGCCAGTGGGGCCACGACTTCCGAAGTGTACGTCTTAATTTGTGTGAGAGGTGCGAATGGCGACCAGCTGACAGACACGGGCTGCTCGGTGGCGCGCAGGACTACTCGAAGCTCGGCATCTTAAAGCGGCAGTTCCCGAGCGTGCCCATCCTCGCCCTCACCGCGACGGCGACGTCGCACCTGGTGTCGGACGTCAAGTCCATCCTGGAGATCCCGCGATGCGTTTTTTTCCACACCTCGTTCTTCCGGAAGAACCTGTTCTACGAGGTACGAGTGCGTTCGAGTACTGTCACCTTTATGAAGTGGCACATGCATCTAAGATACTCTGTTTGTGGCTTGATGCAGGTGGTGGCAAAGCCAGCGCGAGAAGAGACGGCGATGGCCAGCCTCGTGTCGTTGGTCAAGTCGTTCTCGCCGAGCGACACTGGCATCATCTACTGTCTGACGCGCAAGGAGACGGAGCAGGTGACGAGCGAGCTCCGGAAGAACGGTGTGCGCGCCTCCGGCTACCACGCGTACATGGAGGACAAGGAACAGACCCACCACGCGTGGGTACACAATCGTCTCCAGGTCGTTGTCGCGACGATCGCGTTCGGGCTGGGCATCAACAAGCCGGATGTGCGCTTCGTCATCCACTACACTCTCTCGAAGGTACACATGTCTTATGGTGGTGCTATCGAATTGGCTCCTATGCTGTGATCCGCTTACTGCCGATTACAACTGTAGTCGATGGAAGGGTACTACCAGGAATCGGGACGTGCTGGGCGAGATGGCGAGCCGGCGCGGTGTGTCCTGATGTATCGAGCTTCCGATGTGATCCGCGTCTGCAACATCGTGCATGCTGAGACCGGCGGGATGCGGAACCTACGGCTGATGATCGAGTACAGTGAGGACCAGGAGCGCTGCAGACACGGGATCATGGCAAAATACTTCGAGTACGTTTGATTGTCGAGGTAGAAAGAACGAGAAACGGAGGGATTGAACATCACTAACCAAACGCCTCTCTCTGCAGAGAGAGCTTCGATCCGACTGAAATGTGCCGGAGTATGTGCGACAACTGCAAGCAGGGAGGCAGCGAGTTCGCTGAAGTTGACTACTCGGAGCACGCGAAGGCGATTGCGAGCATCATCATCGACGCGAAGCGCATGTACGGGACAGCATGTTGTGAAATTCGCGCTCGGACGTTTGATGAACTTACCTGGGTGGCTTGTGTGGGCGGGTGGACATAGGGAAAGGCGGCTGACGCTGAAGCAGCTTGTGGACGAGCTCAAGACGAAGAAGTTCTCGCAAGAATGGGGACACTTGGAGCCGCCTCTCTTAACGACTTCGCGCGATCAGTGCGACCGGCTTATCATCCACCTCCTGATCAAGTGCGTGCACATGTGCAGATGCCATGCAATGATTGTTGGTCTTTGAAGCTAGCTGTTCTGACGATGCTGCCGAGCCCAGGAACATTCTCCAGCCTGAGATCAGCTACACAGCGTACAATACGATCTGCTACTTTGCGATCGGACCGTCGTATCGGCGTCTCGAGAACAGCCACGTTCGTGTGTTGATGAAGCAGCTGAGATCGAAAGCCGGGAGCAATGGCTGCATGAACCTCGAGAACGAGGGTAACGACGACGACGTCAAAGACAAAGTAAAAGACCAACCTCTCCGGCATCCGACCAAGGCTCTGAAATCCAGGAAACGAAGACTCGTCGAGCCCGAAGTCATCGACATCAGCGACTGAGAATCATGTCATTATTATCGCTCGCTATCAAACGATCTTGCCACCTGCTCGTCGTCGACATGTGCTTGCCAAGTCATTGTATTGTCAACACGTTGAACTTCGATTTACAAGAGCGGATTTGTACCCTTTACAAGAGCAGCTGTATTCGAGTCTCACACAGTCACATAACTTCACCTTCCAAGCAAGCGCATCTTGATACCGATGGCCGGCGGACGCAAGTATCTCATTGGCGGCAACTGGAAATGCGTGCGTGGCAGGCAATCAATGCCACCACCCACCCCCCTCCTCGCTTGGTACCGATCCCTTCTTAACCCTGCTCGCGTGTGCTTGATACGAAAGAACGGCTCGGAGGCGTCCGTGCGCGAGCTCATCTCGCTGCTCAACGACGCGCACGTGGACGCCGCGCGCGTGGATGTGGTCGTGGCGCCGCCAGCGCTGCACCTGCAGATGGCGCGCGATCTTCTCGCTAAAAATGTCAACGTCAGCGCGCAGAACGTGAGCCTCACGGGGCTCGGCGCCTTCACGGGCGAGATCGCCGCCGAGCAGCTCCTCGGTGCGCGCCTGAACATCATGAAACGCGTCGATATATCACGGACTCGATTCTGACGAACAGAGCGTGGAACTGCTGTACAAAACAGACTTTGGGCTCAAGTGGACGATCACGGGCCACTCGGAGCGCCGCGCGTACTACGGGGAGAGCGACGAGATCGTCGCAGAGAAGACCAAGCGCGCGCTCGGGCTCGGACTCAGTGTGATCTTCTGCATCGGCGAGACGCTCGAGCAGCGCAATGCCGGGCAGACGATCGAGGTCATCACGCGTCAGACGCGTGCGCTCGCGAGCCGCATCCGCGAGCAGGACTGGGACCGCGTCGTGGTCGCGTACGAGCCCGTGTGGGCGATCGGCACGGGTGTCGTGGCCACGCCCGCGCAGGCACAGGAGGCCCACAAGCAGCTGCGCCAGTGGATCGCGACCAACGTCTCGAGCGCCGTTGCGCAGAAAGTGCGCATTATCTACGGTGGCTCGGTGACCGCCAAGAACTGCGCCGAGCTCATCGCGCTCGAGGACGTCGATGGCTTCCTCGTCGGCGGCGCCTCGCTCAAGCCCGAGTTCAAGACCATCATCCGCAGCGCGCTGTGAGTGGGGTAGGCAAGCGAGCAAAGTTTTGCGCATCTATCATGCATTTGGCAAGCGGTTAAGCTGCTCCGTGTGAAGGAAACTCGTTTGATATCTGCTCTACATAGCATCTTCACATTTTGATGGTCGTCTGTCACACAACGTTTTTGGTGGCTTGATATTCGTATTCTTGTATACTGTCGACTTCGGTGTCTGTCTTGGACGACTGTTGGCAATGCGGTCTCTGTGCACCGCGCTCCACCTGCTCTGGGGACGCGTGAACGTGGCTGGGACTCGCGGACGATACTCTCTTGAGCGCATGAGCGCGCTCCACGAATACTGCGACCAAACGCCACTCGCGCGCGTGCTGCTCGTGTACCTGTTCTCATTGCTGCCGTCTCTCGCTGCGATCGTGGGGCTCGATGCGCTTCCGCTGCAAGACCCTTCGCAAGGATGGGACAAGAACTCGATGTTTTGGTGCCGAGCAGCCATCGGCACGTTCGGGCTGACTGTCGGTGTCATGTTCCAGATGCAATGTCTCGTTCCTGCGGCGGCGCTGACCAGGAGGAGCTGCATTGTGATCAGTGCAGTCGCTGCAGGCGTATTCACAGTTGCTGGCGTACTGATTGGGAAGTACTGGGTCTTCCCAGTGCCGTTCTTGATGGTGCTGTGTAACCCGCCGTGGTCGTTGGCGCTGTTCGGAACAACCGCAGTGACGATCGGCAAGCAGCGGTTCGCACAAGTGCCTGAAATCAAGATGCAGCTTACAAGATTCAACAACTACATCAATCTCGTCTCGACTTTCCTTGTGATCTACCCACTCTACAGCACGGTCTTCCAGTCGCTACATGGCGCGAGCCAGTTTGCCTTTCTCTTCCTGCTTCCGGTCATCAAATTCGTGCTGAAGAAACTCACGATCGCCATCGTCCGAGACTTGGAAGACACTGTCTTTGTCGTCGCTGTCGCTGTCGACATGTTCAACGCGCTCTTCCAAGCCAAGTGCATGCAGACCTCCTCCTCGCACGCGACGACTGCCGGTATCATCATCGTCGACGCTGTCCAAAATGTGTTCTCGCTGTGGCAGCTAATGCAAAGTACGCGAGACATCCCCGGGGTTGCTCATAGTGTCTTCGGCACTGCAGACGTTGTTTCGATCTGCTTTGAATCGATGGCTACGCCAGATCAGCTCGATTTGACAAACCTCCGCGTGCAGTCGTGGAAACCAATGCAACTAATGCAAGAAACCGTCGCGTACCTCCAAAGGATCCGCATGGAGCAAGAAAACCAACAGCCGAAGACTCGGTCATCGGACTCGAGAAAGAACTCTCGACATGTTGCTCCAACGACAGCTTACCCACCCGTGCCGACAAAGGTGACATCTATCGTCCCGCAACCATCAAACTTCACGAATGTTCAGGTGACTCCAGAACGACGTCTGACGCTCTCGTCGGAATCAAAATTCAAGCGAACAGTGATCGTGGAAAGTACGCTCGAGCTGCTCTGGCAATGTGAGCGCGTGCTACTCGTCGAGTTTGTCGAGACTGCCATCCCGCTGGTCTACGGTGCCTCGATGAGCGTCCTTCATTATCTACCGAGCGCAAAGTACTACCCCGGGATGGCTGCTCTGACAGAAGAGAAGTTCCGCTCGACAATCACTAGCATACTCATCTACTCGGCGCTCGAGTTCGGCTCGCTCTTGTACTTGCATGCGATTTTGAAGAAGAAATTCAATGTGTCAGCAGTGCATCAGCTCGGGTTCGTCCTGACGACAGAGTGGTCAATGCTGCAAGGGATTTTCGTCAGCTGGACCATCGTCGTGTTGAGCTTCACGCTGACACACTACGGTGCGCTTCTTTGGCTGGTTCATAATGATACACGCTTGCCCTACCTACTCGTTCTGACTGACGTTGCCACGCAGGGAACGATTTCACACTCCAGTTCACTTGGGTGCACGAAGCTAGAAGCCGTGACCACTGACTGCTGTCCAAAAACGACATCTTGGCTTCCTTTTGTATAACCCAAACTCGCTTTGAAAAGTGGATGCGTCGGTGTGAGTTCGGCCTATGTCTGTGGTGTGCGGTGGTTATCACCACCGCACGAGATGTTCATTCGCAGTTGACTTCGATAACAGACATCGATGCCTTGGCTGGACCATCTGCGGTTGTAAGTTCGCGACTCGGCGAAACTCTGTCAATCTCGATGCCTATGCTCTTGACTTCGACAAGTGTATGCCTGCGATACATGGTATCAAAGCGCCTCCAAAACGCTGCGGTTTGTATGCTTCAATGCTGTATTGTTCAGGCGAATCGCGAACGAGTTCCAGGTTACACTTGTGCAAATTGGAGCAACGATATCACAGCTACTTTGATAACTCTGACGCCATTCCTCATCAACTTTCGCACATCCGTGTTGAACAGCTCGACAAGCGCTTCAGCGATTCTGTGAGTAGAGTTCCCTGCTAAAATAGCAGGGATGAGATGCTCGACTGAATTAGCTCAACATGGCAATGTAACTCGAAAGATGCATCGCAGGAGGAGGAAGAGGAGGAGGAGGAGGAGAAGGAAGTGGTGGTGGCAAAGCCCAAGGAGCAACTTAAGACGCGTGAGGGAAGCGCTCGTGCGTACGTCCGCCATCCTGTGAAGGAATCGCCACACATCCACAAAGAACAAGTGGGGAGGTGCGAAGTAGCAACAATGGAGAATAGCAAGCGGCCGCGCAAGAAGGAGAAGAAAGTGCGCATCAACATGACACTCTGCAAGTACGAGGTCGTGCGCAAGATCGCGCGCGACCGAGGCTGGGTCATGGTCACGGATGAGAACGACCGCGCGGGCATCGCCGCCTGCAACGTACACTGGATCGACGTGCCGGACTTCCTCAACACGTTCAAGATCCTGTTGCCGTACCAGAAGGTGAACCACTTCCCGGGCATGTCCAACCTGGCGCGCAAGTCCAAGCTCGCGCGCAACTTCGAGCGCATGAAGAAGCTCTTCCCGGACGAGTTCGATTTCTGCCCGCGCACTTGGATCCTGCCGTTCGATATGCACGACTTCCAGACGCACTTCAACACCGACGGCGTCAGCTACAAGACGTTCATCGTCAAGCCTGACCATTCCTGCCAAGGTCGCGGCGTGTTTCTTACGCGCAACTTGAACCAGATCAGCCGCACGGATGTGCTCGTGGCGCAACAATACATCGCACGGCCGCTGCTCATCGCTGGGAAGAAATTCGATCTGCGCATTTACGTGCTCGTCACATCCTGCAGCCCGCTGCGTGTGTACCTCTTCAAAGACGGACTCGTGCGAATGTGCACAGCGGACTATGTCACGCCGAACGCTGAAAACATGGAGCAGCGCTTCATGCACCTGACGAACTACGCCGTCAACAAGCACGCAAATAACTTTGAGCTCAACAAGGACGCCGCCGCAGATGGCAGCGGCAGCAAGCGTTCGTTACGCTGGTTCTTCGCGTGGCTGAAGGAATCCTTCGACGAGCAGCGTGTGGACGCGCTCTGGGACAAGATCGGAGACATTTGCCTCAAGTCGATCCTGGCTGTGCAGCCACTGCTCGCGCAGGAGTACCGATCGACATTTGCTAAGAACCTGCGCAAGTCGGTCTGCTCGGCGCCGCCAGGAGGACCTTTCCACTTTTCTGGAGGTAGCGCGCATGATGGAGGTCTCCGGCCGTCGTCTGCAAGCCATTCGACGACAAGCAGCACCGCAGCAGCAGAAATCTCCAGTGCATCGGCATCCTCGTCATCGTTCTCGATCCTGGGTATGGACGTGCTCGTGGACGAGAGCCTAAAGCCATGGCTGCTAGAAGTGAACCACTTGCCGAGCTTCGGGTGCGATTCGCCGCTCGACTGGAATATCAAGGAACGGCTCATTTCGCAGACGTTTGACATCCTCAAGATCTCTGCGGACGATAAAGAGCGCTACGATGCCGAGCAAGCGCGCTCCACGCAAGCGCGACTGTACGGCGCAACAGCTTCCGTTGGAGCTGGCAGCAGTGGTAGAAGCAACAACAACCAGAGCAACGACGACAATCACCTTCCGGACATCCGTATCGTCAAGGAGCAACAGCAACAACAGCAGGAACCAGAGCAGGATTGCAGCTCATTTGAGGCTTTTGAGTCGAGCGAAGAGTACCTGGCTCTTAGTGTCGAAGACCTGCGGGATGCGCTGACGGGATACTACAGAGCATTTAACCCGAGTCGCCTCCAAGACCTCGACAAGATCGTGGCCAAGTATGGTGGTGCGCAGGAGGAGCTGGACCGTAGCCTGCGGCTCAAGTATGGCAAGTCCATCCGCGACTTCGTCTCGAAATCTCTCGTGTCGGCGTCGTCAAGTGGCCCGGAGACTACGTCACACCCCACTCAGTCGCTGTCATCGTTGATCTCTCCGAGAAATGATGAGCAGGAACAGCTTGAGGACTTCATCGTGCTGTATCCATCGACAACGTCTCCCGATCTGCTGGCGCACTGCAAGTACCGCAAGATGCTTGAGGCTTCGCAGCAACACATGAACGAGCAGCAGATGCGCTTCTCAGCGCCGTTGCAGCACCGCAAGGCCGAAGGGGGCGGTGGTGACGGAGGTCTCCCGCCACTCAAAGGTGCGCAGAAGAAAGATCTAGCAGGAGGAGGTCGCGACTGTTTCGGCTTCACAGGTACCGACAAGGCCAAGTGGCTCGCAGGCGGCGAGAAGCGGCCGCTTGCCGTGCCAGGTCCGACGCAGATCGCGGCGGCGCACCGCCTTATGCTCGGGCACTCGAGCCAGAAGCTGTCGATCAAGCCGCCGACGCCTCCGGAGCTACAGCCGAAGGCCAAGGAGCAGATCAACTACGGCCTCCAGTACCGCGAACGGCTCGCGACGCTCAAGCAGAAGCCCACGGTGGCGATGGCAAACATCTCGTTTGGGTGCTTCGACTGAACAAGATCGTCACTGACTTACGATTGATAGCTTACACAAACTCAACTCAACTCAACGTGGAGACTCTGGTGGTCCTCCCCACCAGCTGCAGTGAGCAGTCCTTAGGATCTTGCAGTGCACCTCAAACTCACTGCTCAGACAACTGAGCTCTGTCGCGACGAAGGCTGCTGTCGCTCGATCTCCTCCCACGTGCGGCCGATGACTTTGTTCACGAAGTCGTCGGACCACGTCTTGCCCTCCATCTGAGACTTGTCTCGCTCCTTGAACACGGCACTGCACGTCTTGCAGACCCGCTCGAGCTTCTTGGTCTTGCTCGCGCTCTACTTACTTGCGGCAGCGCTTTCTGTGGGGCATCCCGTCCAAGTGAGTCACTCGGATTCTGACTCGTTTGTAGTCAGAGGTATTCGACAATGCTGAGCTTGTTACGCTGGATGTGTCGAATTCTGTGACTTGTGACGAGCAACTTGCAGGATGATGTTCGGATCTCTTGCGATCATCGAGCAGCAGCACAATACGATATGGCTGCACCTTCCGTTGCTCACAAAGGAGCTGTAGGGTCGTGTATGTGACCTCTCTGCCGCTTGAGGAACAAGCATGCAACAGTAGAGGATCGGCGTTGAGCGGCTCGTTTAAGCATGTACGCGCTGGACGCCAAGCCGCAAGTGGGCGCTGCCAGCGTTCCCAGTCAACGAGCACGAGTGTCGAGCGCGAGCGGCGCTTCTACGCGTAGCAAAGCGTGCGCGTGCAGCACACGCTTCTCTTCGCTCGGTGGTGGACAAGCGTCCGCACGGGCGTCGTATACACACAAGTAGTTCGAGGGTCTATTATGCGGTGCGTCACTCGTCGTCCTCCGGCTCCTCGTCGTCTGCTGCCAGCAACAGTGTCTTCTTCGTACTCGTCTTCTTCTTCTGCTTGCCCTCGAGGTGCTCGAGCACCTGCGCTAACTGGAACTTGACCTCGTCGTTCATCTATGCAGGCCAACGAGTCCGTCAGCTTTTAGCTATCTCACTCGCGCCACCACCGCTGCTACGAACGAGACCGAAACATGTAAGCGAACCGCACCATGAGATCCGCGTTCTCCTCGCTCTCCTTGGCGTCCACGAACTGGTGCAGCAGCTTCGCCGCGTCCTTCTCGCTGACCGTCTTAACGCTCAGCACCTCCATCGCTTCCTTCGTCGACCAGATAAGCCTGAAAATGGCTGGCGAATGGCGAACAGGTGCGCAGCTCAGAAAATACGCAGATTCGGAACCTTCTGAGTCTCCTCGAGACTCAGATATTCCGACTCTTCGCTCAGATGCACACGTGTGGGATCTGCTGCTGCTGCTGACATGGTGACAGCCTGGCCGCTCTGGGCGACCGTGTCCTGCGCGGCGCTGCTGGCGGCGCTTCTCGCGCTGCACGCTGCCGACCGCCTCGTCTCGAGCAGCGCCGCGCACGCGAAGCAGCAGGCGGAAGCGGCGCGCAAGCACTCGGCCGCGTTCGCGCGCTTCCGACTCCAGTACCTCGGCGTCTACTTCCTCGTCATGTTCGCCGACTGGCTGCAGGGCACGCACATGTACAGTCTCTACCAAGTACGTGAATGCAGGTGCACGTATCTGAGTCGGGTCGTCGGAGTCGTTAACCTCCTGCTGGCGTAGAGCTACGGCGTGGACGTGAGCGCGCTCTTCCTCACGGGCTTCCTGTCGTCCGCGGTCTGCGGCAACTGGGTCGGCGCCGCCGTCGACCGCTACGGACGGCGCAACGCGTGTCTCACATACTGCGCACTGGAGGTGGTGTCGTCACTAGAACGTTTGCACATTGAGCAGTTGGGTTCCTAGAAGCTGACGACACCTTGGGAGGCGGCTGGCAGATCGTGATCAACTTGCTCGAGAACGTGCCGGACATGAGACTGCTGCTCGTCGGCCGCGTGCTCGGCGGGATCTCCACGTCGCTGCTCTTCTCCGCGTTTGAGAGCTGGATGGTCACGGAGCACCGCGCTCGAGGTCTGTCTGTGTGTATATATGTACGCTTGATCACAGCCTAGGAGACCACCACATGTCGCTGACTTCACTTTGGACAAACGCACAGGCTTCGACGAGGAGCTGATCTCCAAGACTTTCGCGATCGCGTCCGAGGGCAACGGCGTCCTCGCTGTGCTCGCGGGGTTCGCTTCGCAGGCCGCAGCGGACGAGTTCGGGGAAATCGGTCCGTTCCGGCTCGCTGTGGTGGTCACAATAGTCGCTGCCGTCTTCGTGTACTCTTGGCCGGAGAACTATGGGCTGCCATCCGCCGCTCCTATAGCGCCGACGCATTCGATCACGACGTCAGGATCTACCCAACTCAGCACCGAAGCCGTCGCGCTCGGACTGTGCTACTCGCTCTTCGATGGAGCGATGTATGTCTTCGGTACGGCGAGCATAAGCATTTTGCGGTGTGTTGGTAGCGTATGTGGAGGACATACTGACTTCTTCGCTGTCCGCGTGTGGGTTCTCTCGCAGTCTTCTTGTGGTACCCGACCCTGGAAGCAGTGGTGCCTTCCGGGAACCTCCCGAGTGGCCTTGTCTTCTCGAGTTTCATGCTGTGCATGGCAATCGGCGGCAAGCTCTTCGAGCAAGTCAGCGGCAGGGTGCGCGAGGAGCTTCTCGTCTGTCTCCTGTGCGCGATCTCCGTCGCAGCGATGACAATCCCGACACTCACGAGCTCGTACTTGTGGATCCTCGCCGCATTCTTCGCGTTTGAGGTGCGATATTTGGAATGTGTGCGATCGAGGTCTTGGTGGCCAGGTGAAGAACCTCGTTGTCATCCCCGCCCTGCTCGCTGTATGTATGCATGTGTGTGTGAGCCAGGTCGCGATCGGTGCGTTTGCTCCGTGCTGCGCGACGCTGCGGAGCCGCTACTTCCCCGCCGACGGACTCAGCAATACGCTCGGTCACTTCCGCCTGCCCACGAACATCCTCGTCGTGCTCGGTACTGGCGGCACGAACCACCTGAGTCACACCCAGCTCTTTGGCAGCTGCAGCGCCGTGCTCGCACTCTCAACCTTGTGCGGTGCGCGGCTGCTGCTGTCCTCGCGCGCTCGCGAGAACCTGAAGAAGAGAGATTAGAATGGTAGTTTAGAGGAGCGAAGGCTCGTTAGCATTCATAGCGGACAGAATGGATAGACAAGCGACTCGGACGAAGTGAATGAATGAAGGGAGGAACGAAGACGACATGTGACGGAAGACTCCCGGCGCGAGAATCGCAAGCCAATAATTGATCTGCCACCTCCGGGCATCCTATGCGACCTTCTTCTTGACGTACAGGAAGAGCAGGAGGAGGACGATCTGCACACACCAAAAGCAAGTGCATAGATCGCACAGAATCTCTCTGTTAGCACCACCGTCGACCTCTGCGTAAGGAAGCAGTCGACGTACGGCGACTGCGACGCCAATCGCAATTGTCATCTTGACGTTCTGAAGCCACAGGTGACGGCGCAGACTTCGACTCGTCTGCGCGAACGCCGCCGACTGGGAGCTGCTCCATTCACACCAGCACATGGAATCAGGTTCTGATTCTCACCAGCTCTACCGAGCGCGCAGCACATAGAATCCCACCTCAGCTGCTCTGACTTGTCCACCAGCAGCTCGATCTTGTCTCCACGCTCGAGCACCTTGCCTGAACGAACCACATCGCCGCGCAGACGTGAGTCCCTCCCCCGTCTACTCTACACCGTGCTTCTCCAGTAGCAGACGCACTGATATTCTGCTGCACGTTGTCCTTGACGCTGTCCAGGTCCTTCTTCAGCGCCTGGAGCTTCTCCGCGCCTGCTGCGGATGAGTACGTCTCCTACTCGCACGCATATCGAATCGACGTGTCAGTCTGTGTGCTCTCGTAACTTAACACACTGTAGCGCAAGAGCCAACCGACCATCTGCTTCTTGAGCGTCGGCGCGAAGTCGCGATTCAGGTCGAGCTTGAGTTTGGTGGCTTTGCCGCGGATACCGAACTCATTGTCGAAGAGCTGGTTGATGTGCCGCAGGAAGAGCGCAGCCGAGCTGCTCGCGAGTCCGTCCGTCCGTCCGTCCGTCAGCTTAGCGCACGCTCTCTCGCATACAGGCTCTCGACTCACAGAAGCGCGCACGCACCTCTTGCCGAAGGCCTCGTCCGTCACGCACACGTACACGATCTCGTCCTCGACGCGGTAGCTGTAGGAGCGGCCGTCGCAAGCCACGGTCTCCACGGCCGCCTCGTCGAAGCTCAGCTTCTTGAGCAGCCGCTGCGCCACCTCCGCCATCTTGCGGTCGCCGCCGTTGCTGCACTCCGCGAGCGCGCAGTGCCTGTTCGCCACGAGGCAGTAGTAGATCGCCATCTCTGCGCTGGCGGCGTGCGCGGTGACCTGCTCGGTAAAAGAATTTTTGGCGAGTGAGCGAACTAACGTTACATGGCTATTTTTTGTGGGGGGTAACTGGGAGGTCCCAGCGCGATAGTGAAGAAACCGCGGCTTTGACAAATATGCCAATTCGGAAAACTCTAAATATCGAGTGATATCCAAAAAGGGGGCAAAGATTTTGCCTGCTCTCCTATTCGCCCTTCGACGACGACCTACGGAGAAGCAGCAGCAGCAGCAGAGCGGCAAGGTGCGCATGTGACGCCGAGTGGCCGGCAGCCTAAGTGCGCCTGGGGGCGAAGGAAGGAGCCGCGCATGCGTGTCTAGACGCCGCCAGCGCCTCCTTCGCTCCTTTTCCATGCATCTAGCGGCGCTAAGTTCGCACCCGATGCCGGATCTTTCGAGCTCACACCTCCGCCTACCTGTGTGTCGGTGGGAGCAGCAAGCAGCATGAGCAGCACCGGTGCAGGAGTACGTTCACGCTGAGCGCGGGCAGCAAAAAGGAAGCGCCAGAAAGCTCACGACTAGTGTGGGGGGATTGCATATGCATAGTACGACTTGTCGGCGGGCACGTTCTCGCCCGACGGCCGCATCTTCCAGGTCGAATACGCGAAGAAGGCGGTGGAGAACAGCGGGTGCGTCTCTTTCGCTCTATGCGGGAGTGTGAGCCGATTAGTTACGGGAACTTACGACCACCGCGACGAAACCTGTCACGTGCAGCACGGCGATCGGCATCAAGTGCACGGATGGCGTGATCATGGGCGTCGAGAAGACGCTGCTTTCCAAGATGCTCGTGCCGGGCACGCACCGCCGCGTGTACGCGATCGACCGCCACGTCGGCCTGGTGCGCGAATACTCAAAGAGTGGCGTTGGGGGCTTGCTGGGGATGTGCTGACAGAGAGAGCTATGACGACTGCCAACAGTCGATGGCGGGGCTTGTGGCTGACGGCCGCCAGCTCGTGAACCGCGCGCGCGAGGAGGCGCTGAGCTTCAAGAAGAACTACGGGAGCCCTATCCCGCCGCACGTGCTCGCGGACCGCATGGGGCAGTACGTGCACTACTACACGCTCTACGGCTCCATCCGCCCGTTCGGCACGGCGATCATGCTTGCCGGCTACGACGCGGACGAGAAGAAGCCGAGCCTGTACATGGTCGAGCCGTCGGGCGTCACCTACGTACGTGTGCGCGCGGGGGCTTCGGACTCGTGGGTTTATTGCAAGGTTAACAATGTTGCGATGCATACACAGAGCTACCGCGGCTGCTCGATCGGCAAGGGCCAGCAGGCCGCGAAGACAGAGATCGAGAAGTACAAGCTCTTCGACATGACGTGCCGCGAGGCGATGAAATACGTCGCCAAGATGTGAGACGAGACGCGTTCTGGAAGTGTTTGTCGTAGGTAGTTGGTGCTGCTATGTTCTGACGCTGTTGGCTTTCTCTTGCGTGTGTGTGTGTGTGTACGCGCGCGCAAATACTGCACAACGCTTCGCTAATCTGCCCACTCAACAGCCTGCACACGCTCCACGACGAGGTGCGACACCCGTTTGAGCTGGAGCTGAGCTGGATCTCGGAGGAGACCAAGTGGCAGCACCACCTCGTGCCGGACAACCTCCGCGACGAGGCGAACGAGTGGGCGATCCAGTCCATCAAGGACGACGAAATGGACGACGACGACGAAGACGAGGACTAGGCGGAGTCTCTGGCAGACAGACAGACAGACACACGCGGGTGGGGAGGCGGGAGAACAGCCATTGAGAGCGAGCGTGAGCACTTCTGCTTTCCCTCTCGTCATGAAGAGAGGTCGGCGGAACTCGCAGCAGACTCCGCCTACGAACCTCTTCCACACGCTGTCGGCGTTAACAATCACGAACGAATCCCTCAAGTTGAGAGCTGAGCTCGGAGGATGTTGTGTGCATATCAGGAGAATGCCGTGGCGAGTTGTGTGGCCGCAGCGTTGAAAACGCGCGAATGTGCGTGCTTGTGTGCGGCGTCAAGTGGCTTGAAGCATGAGAGCGTCCTGACGAACATAGCTCATCTTGGCAGGAAACGACAGGAAGAAGACGATCAGACGGATGAATGGAGGGATGCTCTTGGTGATCTTAAAGACACTCTTTGTGTGGCAATGGCCACAATTAGATAACGACGACACTTGTACATCAGCAATAGCAGTAGCAGCAGGAAGGAGAGCGCTCCGGTCCGGATAAGCAGAATGATAAGGAGAGACTGACACATAGCCGTCGCGCGGCGCAAGCGTTCTCTGGTCGCGAGAAGCCAGCAGAGCGCACGCGCACAGCAGTCGACCTCCCGCGAGGGATCCGCCGGAGCAACGTTTTTTGGCGTAGACCACGTTTCTCCTGGCAGCTCGCTCCGTTACGAGAGACCGCCTGCAAGTACGCGCGTCTCCGTGCTAGCTTGCTTGAAAAGGCTCGTCAACCGCGCGCGTCTCTGACGGATAAATAGCAGCCGATGGCGGCGCACGCACGCGCTCAGCGACACGATATCACGTCGTCCAGGAGTGGCGAACAGCTGTCATAGCTCCCCTCCGAGTCGGTCGAGGCAGTCGAGTCCCATGTCATTGAGGAGCGCGCCGAGCCGGTGGACGAGTTGGCCGCAGTTGCAGTCGCGGTCACAGCAGTTGCTGCGGGCGAGTTGAACTTAGCTGGAGGTTTGGCTGCTGCTGCCGCACGCACATGCCGCCGCAGCGCGCGCACGCGGCGGTCCATTTCGCGGTACATGACGACACTCCACTTGCACTCGCCCGAGCAGTAGCACTCGAGCTCGTCGTCCGCCACGAGCAGCGAAAAGAATGACACGCCGCAGTTGCTGCACACGAGAGGGAGCCCCGAGCCGCTGCCGCCAAATGTCCCGTGCGGGTAGCTGCTGCCGCTGCTCGAGCGCCAGGCGTCCTCGTAGTCGGAGCCCGCCGCGAGCACGAGCGCCTCGAGGTCGAGCGCGGCGTCGGCGGGCGGCCGTCGGCGGCCGGGGGAGAGCGCGGGCGTGTGCTGCGCGAGCATCATCCGGGCAAGCAGAGGGGCGGCACGGGTGGACGATGCGGAAGACGCAGGCGGGCGACTTGCGCGACTTGTGCAGCGAGCGGCGGATTCACGACTGAGGAAGATTGAGGGCGGCGGCGCTTGGAGATCGCATTCTGAAAATGAGCACTGGGTTTCTTCACTACTACTGTCGAAAATGGCGGGAAAGAAAGAAAGAGAGAGAGAGAGAAAGGGGGAAATTGGAAAACGTGCGTGCGAAACGACTGCGATACAGTATGGGGCTACAAATCGATTTTGTAGCGTTGGCAGTCGAGCGCAAACCGAGGTGTTTGCCAATAGCAGCTAGTTTACTGCTGCTATTGCTGCTGCTATTGCTGCTGCATTCGGCGCTGCATTCGGCGCTGCGGCTGCGGCTGCTATTGCTCGCACATATATGCTGGCAGACCCCTTTCTACGAGAAACTACTCCGATAACCATTACCATTACCATTACCACCACCACCACCACCACCAGAACACCTTTCAGTTTCTTCTCGCTGCCACTTTGCATTTTAGAAAGATCGCGCTTTTGTTTGAGTCAGCTCCCTTGTTTTCGTCATTACGATGCTTCCAGGTTGCGAGCGACCACCAAATGTGACGCGCTGACACCTCGCACGGAACGCTGTTCCACGTTGTTTTTCGTTTTCTTCTTGGCCTCGCCCGATTGCATCCTTCGGCCTCCCACGGACGTGCGCACCAAGAATCGGGAGCCTCATCCAGGTCCTCCGATGTCTCGCGCGAGAGCTGCAGACCACGGCGACAGGCAGTCACAAAGTCAATCGGCCTCTGTGTCCGAGCCGACAGAGAGCAGCAGCCCAGGTAGGCAAGTGGCCAATGCCGAATGCATGCGGGCGTTTGCCAGCGCGAAAATGCTTGTGAGTGAAGCTCAGTGCTTAACGGACAAGAAAGGCGCCTCTGTCACACATTCGCCGTTGGAGGTTAACTTCGACTAGCCTGGAGCTACTCCTACTGTACTTCGTCGACAGAGGTCGCTTGAGCCAATTCGCCATTTCTTGCAGCGTCGCTCTGTTGGAACGACGCTGTTGATCGCGAGTGTATGCGCAACGCAGGCGTCACACACACCGGCGGCGAACAACCCAAGTCAACGTGCAACTTCGGCTTTCAGAGCTCTGATTGCTAGTGCCTTTGGAGAGCGCTCGTGTTCCAGGCTCGAGTTCGACTTGTACACTTGGGGGGAGACATGGCTCAAAGTGCTCTTCACCCGCTCGGTAGTCGAGGCTGAACCACGCAAAGCAATAGAAAAGTTACCTCCGACCGAAGAGCATCCCTGCGAATCGCGACATTGTTCAGCGACACGAACCTGTCGTGATGACGGTCCCGTACTTGGTCGCTGTGGCTGCAATAGAGGCTGTCGAGCAGAACTGACGTCGCGCACTACCTTTGTCGTGCTTGGACCAGGAGTTGGAGTCACTGCCGCGCCAGCAGCGGTCGTTATCTTGGAACTCGGAGTTGTTAGATCTGTTGCTTCTGCTGCTGCAGTGAGCGAGTTGGTCGAGTTGCTGGCAGCCGTAGATCTGCGGTACGATCGAGCACTGTGCGATAACACCGACGGGCGTCGGGATCCGACGGCGAGCACGTCCGCCTTCCTTGACGCTGCAGACTTCGGGGATCTTGGAGACTTTGGCGTTGCGGCGTTGGCGAGAGGAGACTTTCGCGTTGGCGACCGAGAAGGTGACTCGGTGGTCTCGCTATTTATTGCTATGGGCGGGGGCCGCTTCGGCTGCTTCGATGGGAGCGCGTCCGGAGGAAGCGAGCGGGTAACCTGGTCGCACACTTGAGTGAGCTCAGCAAGGAATGCAGCCTTGAGCTCGTCTTGATTTGATGTCCGCGAGTGTTCATGTTCTGTGTCGACGTTGGTCTGCTCACGAAGCACAGATATCGTATACTCTTCTAGGATGAGGTTGAGCGCGTTCAGATCAAGTGCGGGTGCTAGACTCACGGCAGTACCAGCGCATTCATTGGCTCGCGCTTCTGCGTCTCGTCGTGCCTGCAGCTGGCGGATGCTCTCGACGAGATGAGCGAGCGCACCTTGCGTTCGGAAAATGTGCGACGTGTTTGACTGGATGTGCGCCGAGAGCAGCGCCTTGTAGTCTTTGAGCAGGCGGAGCATCTGAGCGCCTGCTCGGCTCCACTCCTCATCGTTGCGCAGCGCTGTAATGCCTGGTAGCATCACTTCGATCGAACGATTCGCGCCAAGTATTCCTCTCGGATTGGCATCTGCTGGCGGCACTAATGCGTAGTCTCTCGTCTCAGTTGTCTTGCAAGTGTTGCCGCCAGCACTTGTTCGCCTGTACGCAAGCTCGAGCACTCGGATAATGGACTCTAGCGCTGCTTCGTACTCGGCTTCGACAATCGAAAGCTGAAGGAAGTTTAGCAGCGCAATCAGGTGGTCGTCGCGAAGCCGCAAAGCATGTGCGAATGATACACGAGCTTCATGTTCATGTCCGTTGAGCTGCTGCAGCTGCCCAAGAAACGTGTACACATCCGCACGGATGATTCGACGTTGATGCCGCTGGCTAATCTCTTGCTCACTCAGCTCCTCAATGGCATCACCATTGTTTGCTGTGCTCGATCGCAGTAGCGGCTTCATCGCCTTCGTTTGAAGCGACCCGTTCGCAAGCTCATCATCATCCTGTTGCACCTCATCGGGACGCCGGCGCTCCGTGAGGAACTCCTGTAACAAAGTGACAGCTCGACTGAGTTGACTGTCTTGATGTACACTGCGTGATTCGTTTCCGATCTTCAGGATCACCTGTATGCGCCAAACAACAAGAAAGTATTCTTCTGGGCTGTCAAGAACAGTCTTGTAGTGCGCACGGAGCAGGCATCGCGAGGCGTCATCGAACTCCCCACTTTGGCATGAGCGCATCGCTTCGCGGAGGTACGCGCCGATTGGTTGCTGAACAAGCTCGCCCTTACACGCACGAACGACTTCATCCTGACTGTCGCTCATGGTGTCTTGCTCGCGCTGGTTATCATTGTCGTCGTCATTCACACTCCAGTCCGCGAGGTCTCGCTCAAAGACGAAGAATGACAAGTCCGATATCGGCAACGGACACATCATCGACCCCAAGTGTTCATCCTCCAACACTTCACAGTCTGTTGAGAGTAGTGCGGACTTCAGAACACCCAACTGCGATCCAAAGAACGAGTACAACTCGAACTTGGAGAAGATTGGGAAGGCATCAAGCCCAAACAGGAAGTCTTTCACGGCGATTCGAATCGCTTCCTCCCACTTCTCGCAGAACGCGAGCAGTTCTTCAGCAAGCGCTTCATCATCTGCTGATCTATTCATTGGCTGAGTATCTAAGCTCGTCGAGGCTGCACTTCCTCGATCCGCAGACGTACCCGTCCCGTTGCGTTTGGATTCGCTTTCTCGAACCGAAGCAAGTACTTTCAGCGCAGCCTTCAGGTCAGCAATCGCAGACGTGCAACTCCCCATCATGATAAAGAGCTGTGCGCGATTCAGCCGTGTCTCGATGCAGCTTTTGTTCCCGACACTACTATCTCTGCTGCTGCTGTCACTGCTTCCATTTTCGTCGACACCACTTTCAAGCGCCAGGGCGCGGTTGTAATCTTCGAGTGCAACCGTAAACTTGAGCTGCTGATGGAGGATCGAGCTCCTGTTGTTGAAGAACTCAGTACGTGAGCCATCGAGAGCGATAGCTTGCTGGTAAAAGTCCATCGCTTCGTCCTGCTTGTCCATGTTTTGGAGCACAACGCCAAGGTTGTAGAGTAAGATCGCCTTTTGTTTGCACTCCTCCACGTGATGCATACCAGTTGTAAACGCATCGTGTGCGTCCTCGAACCGCTTCAGGCGGAAGAGCGCGACCCCCATGTTATTGTGTGCCTGAAAACAACCTTCGTCAGCATCGATAGCGTCTTGGTACCCACTGACCGCCGAGTTGAGCACCTCCGTATGCAAGAAGACGTTTCCGCGGTTGAAGAATGTCAACGGGTTGAATGGATGCAGTTGGATTGCAAGTGAAAACGCCATCAGTGCCTCCTCCAACTTTCGCTTGCGCACGTGGTATGTTCCCAAGGTGTTGAATGCCCACACAAGGATGTTGGACGTCAGCGTACCTTTTGGCCACTGAACGGAGCTCTTCGCACGCAGTAGGTCGGACAGTACACGGCTCATTTGTTCGTTTTTCCTGTACTTGGCGTTCGTGACGTCCTCAAGCGCTTTCAGTACTCGGTGCTCGAACCTCAGCTTCTTGATTGCGCGCATAAACTTTATCTTTCGGGCTCGTCGGAGCATCTCGGGGCTGGTTGGATCGACAGCAGCAGCCATCGCGGATGCGGGGTCTGTTGATGTAGGCAAATTAGCACCGCCGAGCGTTTTGCGGTGCGATGCGAGTGAGATAGAGCCTAGTGGCTTCTGGTACTGATGTGCGAAAACCTCGCCTTCCGGTCTCTGCACAGAAGGTAGACCTGAGGGTCGGGGCTGACGATACACCTGTGCTCGTTGCTCATTATCCTCGCTCGCCAGCTTTCGATGAGAAAAGATCACATTGGGCGAGGCTGAGATCTTCGTGTGCTTTGTCTCGCTGTGGGGCTGATTCACTTGGTTTGCAGATTGCGAACCCACACCTGGTGGAAATCGTCCAGTCCCAAAGTTCTTCACATCAAAGCTCGCTGATCGCTCGCGGTGATCGTTTTCCTTTGCAAGAGCCTTTGCACGCTCAGAGTCACTCACTTCACATGGACTCAAGAGCTGCATCTTCTTGTAGTGTGGGAGGGCGTGGAGCAGTAGTTGCATCGCTTTCTCGTTCTCTCCAATCTTTACAAGGATAAACGCCTTCGCGACAAAGCAGAGGTAGTTCTCAGTGTCTCGCTTGAGAGCGAGATCCAAGTCCAGCAGTGCTGCAGAGTAGTGTTTGGCGCACATGTTTGCCAGAGCTCGATCCAGGAACAGCTGCGAGTCACGCTGTCCCGGCGTCGGTCGTCGGTTGTCTTGCAATGCCACATCTCGATTGTCAATTGCTCGTCCATAAGAAAGAACCGCATCTTCGAAGCGGCCCTGACAAAAGCACACGTACGCATGCAAATTCCACCCTTCCTTCCACTCGTTCTGCAGCTGGAGTGCACGGTCAAGGTCGCCCAGTGCCTCTCCATACTTGCGAAAGAGAACATAACACACACTCCGCTGGTAGAGCGACTGGAAGTGATCAGGGTCGATAGAGAGCGCCCGTGTGAAATCCTTCACAGCATTCTCGAGCACGAATAGCTCCTGCAACGCACAGCCGCGCATGTAGAAGGCATCGATATCACTTGCGTCCTGCTGAACTGCTTCTGTGAGCGCCTCGACGGCTTTCGTCAGGTTCCCACTGTTGAAGTGGCAGTAGCCAATGCTGGTATTCAAGCGCGGATACATTGGCGCGCGGTGACGCACGCGATAAAAATCAGCGAGTGCAAGGGCTGACAGACTTTGTTGCGTGTAGACACATCCTCGTAGGAAGAGTGCAGGGAGGAACATCGGGTGACGCCGCAGACAGTCGCTGAGGCATTCGATGGCTTTCTTGGGTTGCGCAGAAAGCGCGAGCATGCGACCTCGGAAATAGTAGACGAGGAAGTGCTCAGAGGAGACTGCGAGTGCTTTCGTGTAGTACTCGTCAGCTTTTGTGATAAAGCCCATGCTGATATGCCCAGTCTTGAGCTGCTCGAAGATACAGGGCGCGAGTACCGCGTTTGTCTGTGATACGTTCGCGCTGACTTTCATCTGATCGAGCGCCAAGTGGCTGTAGAGGTTGCCGACAAGGATGTAGTTCAGGAGGGTGTCTTCGTCTTCTCTTCCGTCATTCACTTCTTGCTTGTCGTTTCCTCCGTTGTGATATGTCTTTTTCTCCTTCTTCACACTTAACATGTGCTGCAAGTCTTGGATCGCATGTCCTAGTCTATTCAGCTGGATGAGCACGAAGCTTCGCGCTTCGTAGGCGCTCATCGCAATCGTGTGGCTGCTTTTGCCTGCTTGCTCGATCACGACGGTCAGATCCTGAATCGCTCTCTCCCAGTTTTCAAGCGCCATCTCGAGGCGACTGCGCTCAAGAAGCAGCTGGAGCCACTGTACTCGTTTCGTCTCATTCGAAAACACTGCTTTCACCTTCGTGCTACCTTTCTTCTTGCTCTTTTCCCACGTGATCTGCTGATCCATGAGCTCCAAGCACCCCGAGACATCTTTGAGCGCCGAAACGTGATTATTCTGGTCCTGCAAAAGCCGTGCACGGTGCCACAACATGTCCAGATCGTTCGGAAGGTATGCGTGTGCCAGGCTCGCGTCAATGAATGATTCAAACTTCCACCGAATCTTCTTGTGGAGCCACTTGGAGCGCTTCCCAAGTCGGACGAAGCATGTGTATAACTTTTCCTCCATGACCTCCGACTCCTTGCATTTTGACAGCTCCAAACTAGCAAAGTTGGTCGGCGGCAAGTAGTTCTCGTCGATCGAGAGAATCGCCTGGAAAAACGGAGTCGTCTGTACGATCGAGCCGCTCGACGAGAGCTTGACGAGTCCAGATTCAAAGAACTTGTCCAGAGTCTCAGCTTGTAGAACGCTGGATCCGGCCATCGTCCGACCGCCAGGTGCTGTCTTCTTACTAAGAGCATACCTTATGATCGCAGCCGCAGACTTTTCTTCCTCGCGCAGTGATCGCTCATCGTCGTTGCCACTATTCGTTTCACGTGCACCTGACTCGCTGATCCCAGTAGGCTTACCGCCACTCATCGACTGCAGTGGATTCAGCAGATGACTGAACTCTTTCTCGATCCTCAGCGGGAGCAGGTGGAACGAGTTCAAGCCCGCATTGCCAAACATGTCAGTAATGAGCATCCGCTCGGAGTAACTCGACACTGCTTTTCCCATGTTCATCTCTTGCCGTTTTCGCTTGATGTGTCCAATGGCCTGCACGAGCTGTCGCAACAATTTGGTTGCTGGCTTGAGATGCCCGTTCAGCAGCAGGATAAGCGTCCGCTGCACAAGAAGAAGCGGATCGTCTACATTCCCAGCGGACTGCTCGTCGAGCTTGATTGCAGCAGCCATATTCAGATCTTCCACCGCTTTCTCTATCTCGATTTTGATCCGACTTGCCATGCTTCGCCAGATGAGGCAATACAGCCGCACTCGATCCGCCACTCGTTGCTGCCACCTGCGCGCCAAAGTCGACTGCGAGCTGCTGCTTTCTGCTAAGTTCGCCATTTTCGCGTTCTTATCGATCAAAGTGAGTGCTTCTGTAAAGTAAATGTGCGCCACGGATGCGTTGAAGAGTTCTAACTCGACGATTCCTGCGATCATGTGGATGCATGGGTTCTGCCCATACTTGCTCAGCACGCTCTTGATGCGCTCGCGAACAGGGTTTCTCGCTTGACAATCGTTCGGGTTCCTTAACGGCATCTCGTCGAACATCACTCCTTCCCATGGTGCCAGATGATGCGTCACCAAGTTTGCGAGGTTCTCATTCCGTCGAGACATTGGCAAGCGGCGGAACACGTCGAGTTGGTACACATGAGCATATTCGTCCGTGGCGCCTCCGCATTGAACCCGTTTCTGGAAGTACGCGTAGATTGCTGTCTCGCTGATTAGCGGCGACTGCCTTTGGATCAGATTCTCTTTCGCTTGATTGTTACCTCTGTTAGCTCTTGCACGGCTAGACTTGCTGTCATTGAGATGGCGCGGCGGTGAGAGCTGAGAGGGTGTAAGCGTGAGCTCAGCTGGCGGTAGGACATGCTCGTGTCGCTCCAACGAGGAGTGGACCGCGTCAACGAACTGCAACGGGATCCACGAGATGGTCTCCAAATCGAGGAAGTCGCCATAGTATTCCATCTTGAGGTACACCTTGAGGAACTCCGGATTCATACTCTCTACGAGCGAGAGATCGTGTACGAAATGCTCGAACTCCCCAAGCGCCTTGTGGATGTTCGCTCGGTGGAAGTAGACGCACGGGTCAGGACCATAACGGAGCTCAATCTCATCCAGGTGGCGCAACGCCTCACCGAGATTCTTCGTCGACAGCTTGGTCGAGTCGACTAGGTCACCCTCGAGGTCTCGTGTTCCGGGCATGACACATAGCGTGGGCAGATGAAACTTCTCAGCACCAGTTTGTGGTGACTCTAGCGACGACGGCGTCTCGCTACTCTGGATGACAGAGTAGTAAGTGTCCAGCGCGGGCTTGAGTTCGCCTTTCAGGAGACACAGACCCGCATAGAGATTTGTTGCCTGGTGGTAGAGCTGCAGATACTCAATCAGCTCTTCATCTTTGCTGAGTGTATCGGCGGGTTGCATAGTGCTAGCAACCCCAAGCTCCAGCGACCCACCGCCTGATACCCTCTCGCGGGCGTTCCGGATACATGTCCGGAGGTTGTTCATCGCCTGGACCAGCAAGATCGCGGCTTCCTGGAACTTGTTTTGGCGCAGCTGTGCTGTGCCTTCGCCTACCAGCGCGCGATGATACATCACAGAGCTCGAGCTACAGGTCGTCCGACACTTTTCAAACATCCTGGCGGCGTTCGCGTTTCGCTTCTGCGCGAGCCGCAACTCTGCGTGCGCAATGAGGTAATCCGGGTCCTCGGCGTCCACGGCCGCGCATTTTTCAAGGCAGCCGTCAGCACGCAAGTGCATCCCAAAGCGGGAGAAGAGCACACCCATTGTCACGAGCATGCGCTTTGTGTTACCACCGCGGTTCGCGACGAGGAGCAGGTCGTTCTCGGCTTTCGCGTCATCTTTCAGCCCAGCGTACGCCTCGCTTCGGCCAACGTACGCACAGAGCAAGAAGACTTTCTCCTTCATTGCGCCGCGTGCCGGCTTCCTCGGGGACTTCTCGCTCTGTTTCCCCACGGAGGAATCAGCTGCGGTATACCGCTCGATCTCGGTGGTGAAATGTCGCGCCGCGCTCGCGTAGTCCTGCAGTGTGAGAAAGAGAAACCCGAGCTTGAAGTGCACGTGCGGGAACCGCTTGTTCGCGCGCGCGAGGTCCTGATACAGGTCGACAGCCTCGCCAATGCGGCCGCTCAGCCTACGTCCGTGGGAAGGAGGACATGTATGGAGGAAGGAGGCGAAGTTTGAGCAGGTAGGTCGCGAGTGCAACGAGCACGTTTGGCGCCTCGACCCGCCGCTTACAAGAACAGCAGGCAACGCACCATGCCCACTGCGCGTACGTGTCGAGCTCCGTGGCCGTCGCGCTCCCAGCGCCCGCCGCCATCTTCTGCGGTCGCTGCTGCTTCTGCTGCTTCGCGGGCGGCGCCAACTCGGACCTCTTTCGCTTCAACTGGCAAAAATGTGGAGATGGGTAGAGTCACATCAAATTGGGGTCGTCTACACCAAAAAAGTGTTGGCCACACAATTGACGGTTTGAGTTTCATCACTATCAAGTTGTAGATACTGCGACTCGTGCCTGCCATCCAAGAAGACGAGCCGCCGCGACGACCACGATGCGCTGCTGCCAGCTCGTGATGGGCCCAGCGGGCACGGGCAAGGTGCGTTGCATCTCTCCCTGCGCTAAACTAGCGCATCAGCGCGCTCTCTCACCAGGCGATCGCTAATGCACGGACGCCCAGTCGACGTACTGCAACAACATGCACGAGTTCTGCGCTGCGTCCGGCCGCATGACGTACGTCGTTAACTTGGACCCGGCGGCCGACCACTTTGAGTACCCAGTGGCCTTCGGTACGTCAATTGCTACAGGCTCTCGATGCGTGCATTGTGGTGAACTACAACCGAGCGAGCGGATCGACTGACCCGCTAAATGACTGACTGCAGATATCCGCGACCTGATCAGCGTCGAAGACGTGATGGAGGAGCTCGGCTACGGCCCGAATGGCGGACTCGTCTACTGCATGGAGTGCGTGCGAGCCGAAGCTATAGAGTGGGCAAGCAGATGCTTTGTGGCAAGTGGCTGATGTGTGCAACTGGTGGTGCGGTGGCAGGTACCTTGTGCAGAACCTCGACTGGCTGCAAGACCTGCTCACGGAGTACAGCGACGACGACTACTTCATCTTCGACTGCCCCGGTGTGTATAAGATTGTAGAATGCTGTGTGGGGTGTACTCTATCTGGTGAGAGGGGTGTTCAGTGAGAACTCACGCTGGACGTGCGTTCATTCACGCAGGGCAAATCGAGCTCTACTCGCACCTGCCGGTGATGAAGCAGCTCTGCGACGCGCTCAAGGACTGGGGCTTTTCAATCTGCGGCGTCTATTTGGTGAGAAAAGCGTGGGAGCTGCTTGCTTGGCTGTTGTTGTCGGTCATGCTCGAGCTGCTCTGAATGGCACTCGTCCCTCCTCTTGCGGCGCCATTCAGATCGACTCGCTCTTCATTGCGGACCCGACAAAGTTCATCTCGGGAGTGCTCTGCTCGCTGTCGGCGATGACGCAGCTTGAGCTGCCGCACATCAACGTGCTCACCAAATGCGATCTGGTGGACGAGAAGGAGCTGAGCAAGTACGGGCGAGCGCGTAGTCTCTCCTGTTGTGCTGTGTGCGGGTAGTCGATTGCTAAGCCGGTCGCATTGTGGCAGATACCTGGACCCTTCGTCGGGCTACTTGCTCGAGAACCTGTCGAACTCCACAGATCCGAAGTGGCGGCCGCTGAGCACGGCGATTTGCAATGTGGTGCGTTGTGTGCTTCGTCAAGTTAATCATCGTGGGATGATTGTACTGCTGTCACTTTGTTCATCGTGTTGCAACTGACTGATTTGTTCGGTGACGGTGCCATCAGATCAATGACTTCAGTATGGTCGCGTTCGTGCCAATGAATATCACTCGAGAGGAGAGCATTGAGACTGTGCTGCTGCATGTGGATCATGCGATCAACTACGGCGAGGACCTCGAGCCGTCGGAGCCCAGAGACGAGGAGTCGGACGACTTCTGAAATCGATCGTGTGCAAGTGCATGCTTTTGAGTAGATGGTATTGATTCTTCTCCATTCCCCGCCGTCAAACTGGTTCGTCATTAACGAGCAAGCTCCACGCGTGGACCGATCCGCTCAGCAATTGTATGAGCGATTCTGGCCCTGGCACACCGCTTCTCTTCCAACTGTTGTCACAAATTGGACTGATATGCGAGTGGTAGATCGGTCGAGGAGAAGACATTAATGGCGTGAATGCTGCTGCCACTAATGTGATTCGACACGCTCAACAAGCAGTATTTGATATCTCGAAGTCCTGCTGCAGACCGGCTGAGTCAAACGTGCCGGCGCTCAAGCCAACGTTTAGAAACAGATAGAAGAAGTGTGGCTTATACTTGGTCAAGCAAGTGAACCTGCATCGAGCCAAACAAGCAGAGCAAAGATTCGAGTCAAATTGACTCGAGATACGCCGCACAATGCCGAGGCGATGAAGAGCGTCCACACTGAAGCGAGTGTTTGTTTATATTTGGTCACAGGAAGAAGGACATGAAGGATCATCTGGCGGTACCACCTTCTGATGCTGCTTCGACGGCGATCTCTAGCCCGGGATCTCGAACCATCGAGGAGCAGGTGCAGCTCGTGCGCGTGTTCCGCTTGCTGGCATTCGAAATCCCACTGGAGCTTGTGGAGCGGAAACTTGAGGTGTCCTTCTTGCGGCTGCTTCTACATCACTCTTCGACTCGTGCGCATGCATTGAACTGCTGGGGTCGCTGCGCTGCTTATGTTGCAGAAACTGAGCGAGAAAGTCAGAGGGTTGACTTCTGGAGAGGTAACGTATGCATGACAGCAAGTCTGTGTACTTGCTGATGCACACAAAGAGTCAGGATTGCATTTCTTATATTGGTGCCAACAGAGTGGTGGGAGCGAATACACGGTACACCAGAAGCGAAAGACCTGCGCCGAGTATGAACTAAAGCAGGATCAGTACTTAAAGGAGAAGGCGCGGTTCCTCGTGACACTGCAAGACGAGGTCAGCAACGGCCGCGAAATGGTGTGCGGAAAGTATCAGATTGGCGCGAGCGCGATAGTGGCACTCGTGGAGCAGCTCGGCGAGTCAGCATCAGTCCTGAGCAGGAGCCACATCGAGGACCTGATATGGGAAGTGAACGACAACCTGGACGGCGTGATCTCGTTTGAGGAGTTCGAGAAGAGCTACATGCGCTCGCGCGTCGATCGCACGGGCTTGGAGCCGTCCGAGCTGTTCTTCATCATCGGGTTTCTCATGTTCGACAAGACACGTAGCGGGAAGGTGAGTTCGATCATGCTTGGAATGCTGATGGATATCATGTGTAGTTCTCATCCAGTATGCGCCTGGTGGCTGCTGGGTATGATGGCAGATCGTGCTAGACGACGTGATGAAGATCTTGTGAGTGCACATCTATGCTATGCAGCCATCGAAGACATAGTGCTGCTGGAAGCGGCTCACGCTACGCTGTACTTCGAGCTAACGAGTGCACTTGAGCAGCTTTCTCAAGTACGGTGACGCGATGGAGAAAGAGATGGAGATCCACTTTGGGAAAAAGCTGAAGGAAGGCGTGCAGTTCATCCGCTTCGCTGAGGTATATCGCCCTCCCTCTATCGGTACACGTTGCTGGCTCGATCCGATTGCTGAGTTTGATTGTTGGCATATATCCGTTCGTTCGTTCAGTTCTATGACGCAGTCCGGAAGCGCGCAGGCGAGCTCATTGATCAGCAGGCGTCGATCTCCAAGTCTAACAGGTACAGCAAGCGTCTGTAGACTTGATAATCAAGGCAAAATAGCAGTTGAACTCGACCCTGGTCGACAAAGTTGAAAATTGTTCCCTGGTTTATATCCCTATCGCGTTTCGGTGGTACTGAAGCATCCAATTACCTCCATTCACTCGACCTTCCTGATGGCGACTGCAACAACCTCATCCGCGGCTGTGGAGGAGCCTGAGACGGGGGCCGCGGAACCCTGGAGCGCCTCGAGCACGCGCGAGCGCATCGCCGGCAGTCCGCTAGTGCCCGGTGGTGTCCAGTGGTCGGCGGACGGCCGTGTGGCCGTCGTCTCAGACGCCAACGTGCTCATCGCGACCTTCCAAAGTCGCGAGCTGGAGCTCTTCGTGCGCCAGGGGCCGGCGGTCTCCAAGAGCTTCGTCTTTCTGCCGGAGGCTGCGCGCGCGGCTGAGCGCGTGCCAGTGGCGACCCCGTCGCTCAAAGAGGTGCGGTCCGAGCTTTCGTTGTCAGCCAAGCGCCTCCCCCATTTGTTAAAGGTACACATGCTCGGCAATGATATGCGCAGCCAGCGGCCGACCGCAGCATGGCGAGGGCGGGGGGCCTCACATACCTCTTGCTGCACGAGACGGACCGGCACCAGTACAACCCGAAGGAGCTGTCGCTGTCCAAGAATGACGGTCGCGCGTTCCTATCGGCGACGTGGGGACCGCGCGGCTCGGGGCCGAACGCGTCGTGTGCGCTGCTGACACTTGCGGCGTCGTCGCGCATCGGCCTCCACTTCTCCTCGAGCTTTCACATGAGCTGGAAGGAGGCGGGTGTGATCTCCGAGACGCTCTTCGACTTCTTCGAGAAGGCGGACTTCACCATGCGCCAGCGTGAGAAGCAGAGCGCACGCGACACAGGGAGTGCCACGAAAAAGAGGCGCCGATCTATCAGTTCTGGTATCGTGACGGCGCCGACGCCAGCTACAAGTGTCGCTGGAGTACCAGCAGGCAATGAGTCAGAGGGGCCGCCAGTGTCGAGCTCGAGAACGCCTGTTGCTGACTATGCGCACAAGTGCGGCCTTCTCTCGACGCTCTCGATCGCGTGGTCGCCATTTGTGCTCACGCAGGACCGAGAGACGACGTCACTGGTCGCGTTCTCGGGCCGCAAGGTCGCGACCGTGTGGGGTTACCCGTACCCAAACTTCGCCTCCGATCAGGAACCGGAAGGCTCGTTCTTGACGTCAGCACCCATGGCATGGATCGACACGGAAAAGTACGGCTGGGTGTCCACGAGCACGTGGCAGCAGATGCGCCTCGACTGCTCCAAGCCCATCGACTTTCTCACGCTCGCGCTTGGGACGACTGCTGGGAACGTCCTACTCGCGAGTGTCCCGGTGTGTTCGCAATTGATGATGTGTGGGTTCCCACCTGAGGTCGCCGTGAGTCGGACAGTGCTGGCGCCGCATTCCCAGCCCGTTTTTAACATTGTCTTGGGCTCCCGCGACGCGCACGACGAGGCAAAGCACAATTCTCTTGTCGTTGCCTCCGGTTCGACACTCTCAGTGTGGAATGTGAGCCAAGAGCGACCGCAGCCGCGCTGCTGGAAAGCGCACGAGGGCAACATCACAGGTCTGGACATCAACTACTTTGGCGACACGATCTTCTCGTGCGGTGTCGACGGAGCGATCAAAGCGTGGGACAAGGAGAAAAGCATCGAGATTCCGTACAGGTCTGGGAAGACTTTGAGCGGTGGCAGGAACAGCTCCAGCAGCGAGGGGAACGCCAAGTACCCCCTGTTCGGGCTCGCGGTGTCCTCGAGTTCAGCCCAGATCGCGTGCGTACACATCATCCCTCCAGCAGCCCGACCGAACCGGAAATCTCAAGCGGATGTGTCGTACAGCCGCGTGTCGAGCGCGCTCGAGTACCTCCCGTTGCCAGAAGCAAAAGACTCGGAGAGCTTCGTGCGGGCGATGTGTCGCGTGCTCGAAGACAGCGGGAGCGTGAGCTCGTTCACGGATGTGCTCTGGTTCTGCTACGAAGACAACGCCGCGATCACATCGCTGCACGGGTCGACAGACATGACGATCCCGAACCTGCTCGACAAGCTGAGGGGTGTGAACGAGGGGAACGGCGACAAGACTGTTCGTCGGCCGTTGTATCTGAGCTTGTGCGAGACACTGGAGCAGAAGTACTCCACACTCTGGGCAGTAACAGCAGAATCCGAGAGGGTGGGAGCAACAACGCCTCGAGGGATCGCTAGACAGGCGCGAGCGCGAGAGGGCCGATCGTCGTTGTCGGCGATTCTGTACTTGCAGGCGTCCTACTTGCTTCGCAGCTGTATCCCTCCGGCCGAAGACCATATCGAGATCCGGGATGAGGCACTAGCTATGCTTCGACGCACATTGTACGGGTACTGGGCCGAGCGCTGCTTGAAGGAGCTGGTGGCGACACACAGTCAGGTGGAGAACTTTGTCGGCACGACGACGTCAGAGCGCATCAGCGCGTTGCTCATGGCAGATTTTTTGAGCGTGCAGACGCCGCTGAGTGCAACCCGGGAGCAGCTTGTGACGACTGTGTACACCCGCCTAGGATCGGAAGAGACCCAGTCGCGGTGGCTCGCATATCTTCAGGCAAAGACTGCCTCGAACGGATCAGCTCGAAGCGTGGCGACTGCAACTAGTGAAGACACAATAGCGCAACACTCGGATGCGAACTCAGTTCCGACGCCGCCTCCGCGCCAGACATGCTTCATCTGCGACCAGCCAGTTCCGTTCGGCGAGTTCGAGCTGCTGTGCGCGTCCGGTCACATCCAGGAACGCTGCTTTCTGTCGTTCCAGGTCATCTCTGCGATGGACTCATGGCGCTGCATGGGCTGCGGCGCGTCGGCGTGCGAGATCGACTTTTCTGGCGGAGCCTCCCCGTTTTATTTATTGGAGTCCCAGGACAGGAGCGCTGCGGCACCGCACGGCATCGGCGCTGCCTCCAAGATCTCGTGCCGTTTGTGTGGCAACTATTGCAGCTTCTTCAAGTACTAGCATCGTGATGTGCAGGGTGTACTCGATATGGTGGTTGTTAATGATGTCGGGAGATCTCCTCTTGGGAATGATGAAAGTATAGTTCAGATTAGGGATCGTTGTTGCTTGAGAGTGACGTCGAACACCTGCTTCTGGAAACAGATCTTGCGCGTGTGCCCTAGGAGTCCGCAGTTGCTGCATCGCACAACCGTCGCGATCTTCGTCGAGTTGACGCTGTCCTTGTTTGGACACTTCACTCTAGTGTGGCCCGCCACGCCGCACAGCTTGCAGCACTTGGGTTTGCGCGTCCTGACGGTCTTACACTTGCACGGCTGGTGCTTGACGAGTCGACGGCCACAGTCCGGGCAGCCGCGATCCTTGTATATTCGCACCTCCTTCTTCACCTTGATGGCGGCAGCGACTCTCGAGTCGGGCGGCTCGAGGAAGTGCTCCCAGGGCTTCACCGCCTCCAACCGCTTGACTACATCCTCGGGCAGTGCATCTGTGGTGGCTGCGACAATCTCTGGCACGACGCTCGCTTTGAAGTCTTGCACACGCTGCCCAGTTTCTAAAAGCAGCAGAGATTCGTCTTCGAGGTCATCGGCGGCGGTGGCATCCGAGTCGTCCACGTTGTAGCTGAAGCCGAGGTTTTGCTCGTGATGCTCCTGCTTCTCCAGTTCGAAAAGAAACGGCGTGAGGTTCGTAGCGCTCTCAAGTTCGGGCGAGAGCAGCCAATTGCGACCGTTGCCGACCGCGTCCGTGCCATCCTGGAAGTCGCGCGTAGCCACCGGGTGCACGAGTGACGACTGGTGGTAGTTGAGCGCGAGCTCGTACTGCGCGCGGAGTTGCGGCAGTCCACCCTGCCGCACCTGGTGATACGCCATCATGAACGAGTCCCAGATGTGGAGCGCGCCGAGAAAGTGTTTCTTGCAGTCGAAGAGCTGCGCGTGCAGCGTGCGCATCTCCTCGTCCACTCGCGCGAGGGTCCACTCCGTCGGGTAGAACGCGGGGTGCATGAACTGCTGACCGACGTACACTGTCACGGGCGGATAGGGCACCACGCCACGCTCCTGGCCGAACAGCTCCATGCGCACGCGGCGACATTGCGGGAAGACGCGGCCATGTTCCGCCACCTGATGCTCGAAGAGCTCCACGAAGTCGCTGAACTGCACGCCGCAGTAGCGCACGGGACATCGGAATGCTGGAGGCGGTTGCTGCTCGCGCTGCAGGATCGTGCACTGCACGCACAGACAGTGCGCGTAGTCGCCGACGATGCGGCGCGTCACGGCAGCCAGCAGTTGCGGATCGCGCTTCGACCAGTCGACGTCGCGCAGCTTCTCGAACTTGGTGCGCGGTACTCGCCGGCGCTTGCGTCTGGTCTGCTGTTCGCTCAGCTGCTCGTTCTCGGGCGGGCGTGTGGAGCGGATCCTTGGGCGGGGCGGCGGCACCGGTCGTGGACCGTCGGCGTACGCGATCTCGTGCCACGGCCGCTGCGCCGCCGCGTGCAGCTCCTGGAAGCTCATGGTCTCATTGCTGCTGCCGCTGTTGCTGCTGGTGGAGATTGAAGCAGCGCCACTGGTGGCGGCGGTGGCGACAGCGGTAGCGGCAGCGGCGGCGGCGTCTGGCACCAGCGGCGCAGGTGGCATCGCTGCCTCCATTGCCAGAGCTGGTTGGCTCCGGAAGTGGAAGTGAATCGGATGGAGGAGGACGTTGACCTGGTGTTTGTATGCCACGAAGCGCCACTCATTCTCACACACGCGAAGAAAATCAGGGAACGTACGTACTCTTCGCATCCACTCACATACGATTTCCCACAAAGCGTCCACTTCAAGTGGATGGACACTCGGAGGCGGACGCACTGTCTCCTTCTTGCGCTACACGCTCTCGCCGCCTTCCCTTTTGCCGTCGCGCTCTTGCTGACGTAGCTCCGCCACGCGCGCCTCGATGCGGCGCTCGATCTCCTCGTCCGACACCTTGAGCGACTTGGGCAGCAGCGACGGCATCTCCAGCGCGCGCGCCGGACCCTTCGACTCCACTAGGATGTCCGTGTTCGGGTAGTACACCGCTGGCGCCGACCCGAACTTCTCCTCGTAGCGCTCGAGCGCCTTCGAGAGCCGCCAGCGCTGGAACTGCTCGCGCCCGAACACCGAAGCGGCGCCGATCGCCGCACCAGCTGCAAGTCCCTGCAGCCCTCGCACACGTCCGCCTGCAGCAGCAGCACCGTTGTAAGCTCTTTTTATCGATCCTACTTCGTTGTGGTACAAAAGCCGCCAGCCAAACGCACTGATGAGGCCGGCGTAGAAGCCGCCGGTGAGCGCGCCGGCAGCGGCGCCAGTCTTGAGGTCCTTCGACCCTGTCTTGTCGGCGATCACCTCCTCGAGCGCTGCGCTCCAAAGCGCCATAGAACAAGTGAGCGTGGGCCTGTGCATGTGACTTATAACCGCAGCGGCTCGCACCGATGTACGTGGCCGTGAGCAAGAAGAAGTTGGTGCCGATGGATGCTGCGTAGAACTTGACACTCTCGTTGCGCAGCGCGGCGAGGCCCGCGCCCCACACGGCGCCAGTCGCTCCTGCGAATGTGAGAAGTGTCCACACGTACAGCAGCGTTCATGTGGGCAATCGTTCAGCACGAGAAGAATAAAAGAGCTCTTCCCAACCTGCGACGCTGGCGCCGGTGATCATGGTCTTCACGGAGCCCTTGGCCTTTTCTGAGCAGCACACGCAGCAGCAGCAGTGTGAGCGCACAGGAAGCAGCAGGAAGAGCGCCGTAGCGACTGCGCGCAGCAATAGCCCGCGGCTGCAGACGCACCCAGCGCCACATCAAACTCGCGGGGGCTGTTGTTGTCACCCGCCATCGTGGAACGAAAGCCAATTGACACAGCAGCCAAAGTGGGATAAAACCTGTCGGAAACAAAGCTGCTAGCTCTCTTTGTAGCAAGCAACATTCAATTCGTTTGCTCACTGATAGAGCCATCACACAAAGATGGAGAGATTGGCTCTCTTTCTGCAGACACATATCAATTAGGACATCCCCAGGTATCGGCCATTTAATACTAATTAAGAGACTTTGATACCAGACTCTCTGGTACTGTAGAGCCAATCGTGTCCCGCACGATCCCGAACATTCGTGCCGAATGTGCTCACCATTCATTTTCATTGACTTGTGTGGTTGCGTTGGCGCTCGGGCAAGCATTTGCGATTCAGCACTCTCCCCCAGCAGCACCATGGTCCGCCAGCTCCTCGCCACCCGCGACGTCGAAATCCCGGAGGATGTGAAGCTCGTGCTCGACGGCCGCAAGGTCACGGTCACGGGCCCGCGCGGCACGCTCTCGCGCGACTTCCGCCACCTGACGCTCGACATGCGCCGCGTGAACAAGACGACCCTGCGCGTGGACCTCTGGTTCGGCAACCGCAAGCAGCTCGCGTGCGTGCGCACGGTGTGCTCGCTCATCGAGAACCTCATCACGGGTGTGCGCTCGGGCTTCAAGTACAAGATGCGCTTCGTGTACGCCCACTTTCCCATCAACGTCACGTACGAGAACGGCGTTGTGGAGATCCGCAACTTCCTCGGTGAGAAGCGCGTGCGCAAGGTCGTGCTCTCGGAGGGCGTGACGTACTTCCGCTCGCCGGACATCAAGGACCAGATCGAGCTCTCGGGCATCGACCTCGCCAAGGTGTCGCAGGACGCCGCGAACATCACGCAGGCGTGCCTCGTCAAGCGCAAGGATATCCGTAAGTTCCTCGACGGTATCTACGTCAGCGAGAAGGGCCACATCGACGAGTAAGTGCGCGTCTGCGACTCCGATCGTCTCCTGGATTGCTGCTGCTGCTGCTACCCGCGAAATGCGCGCGTAAGCTCGTCTGAATAGACCGCGCTTCGCTGCTTTTGCCGTCACTGGGTTGATTGCAACATGGTTGCTTTCTTCGGTCCGGGCGGATTTTGTGCAAAGTGTTTGTTTGTATCGCTGCGTGGGTTGAGCTGGTGTGTCGCGTCGAGCGTGGCGGGGTCGAGATCGAGTGAGGAAGATCCGCTGCGCACGACGCGATGTGCTTGTTCGATCTGCTGGCGTAGCAGCCACTCCTTCGGCATGAGATCCTCCGCTCTTGTTCTTGATATCCTGCTTGGTGGCCTTTGTGGATGTTGTGCTTGGTGGATCACGTGTTGGGGGGTTTCTGGTTTTGATGCGCAAGTATGTTGTTTTTCAGTTCTCTGTTCTCGTCCAGTCGGAGTGTTGTTCGTGTCGCTAGTGTTTGTGGGGTGGTACATCGTTGTTGTGGAGTCCCACCGAGTATATGTTGTTTCTGTG
>JAASFW010000132.1:0-35639 GCA_023334005.1 Globisporangium orthogonon | reverse complement strand
GAGCACACTCCTCTGCCGAGGTCTTGACCCTTCCGGGCGTCGAGGTCTGGTGTCTGGGGGAGCCATCAACCGCGGTGTCAGGCAGTTGTTAGGTTTCTGACATCTGTCGACCTGAAGTGCAATACCGACAGCAAGCCACCAAGTAGATTTTCCTCTTCGAGCTAAAAAGCGAGTGTTTTGTGTAATTCTGCGTCCCATCGTCCCGAAAACAGTCGTTCTAGACGGGAAAACCAGCTCAAATTGGGGACGCAGCTAGAACATCTCATCCGCTCACTCCCCGACTTTTGCCGTCCCGAAAACGATGCTCGCGCTCCGTGTGGCTTCCGCGCTCTCCAAGTCCCGCGCTTCCTCGTCCGCTGCGGCGTTCGCGTTCGCGCGCCCGGCGTCCGCGCGCTTCTTCTCCACCAAGTACACGAAGGCGCACGAGTACATCACGCTGAACGGCACGCAGGGCACTGTCGGCATCACGGACTTCGCGCAGAACTCGCTCGGCGACGTTGTGTTCGTGGACCTGCCGACGGTCGGCCAGTCGTTCGCCAAGGGGTGCGTCTAGCGCTGGCGGTCTCTGTGTAAGGAGGGAATGAGGGGGGAATGCTTAGATGTGTGCGGGTGTGGGACTGCAGTGACGCGTTCGGCGCTGTGGAGTCGGTCAAGGCGGCCAGCGACGTGTACCTCCCGGTCGGCGGCAAGATCATCGCGGTGAACGAGGTGCGTCGCTACAGTTGTTTTCACTGTCGTGCGTGCGAGAGTGGCTAGTGGGTCTAACGTGTCGAATGCAGGACCTGAACGAGAGCCCGAACCTCGTGAACGAGGAGGCCATGAACGGCGGCTGGTTCGTCAAGATCGAGGTGCGTGCGCGGTGCTTCTTCTCTTTTCGACTGGGCGCTTTTCTAACGTGCTTTGGTCGGTGGCTTATAGGTGGAGAACCCGGCGGAGCTCGACGAGCTGCTGGACGAGGCGGCGTACGCGGAGCACTGCGAGAACGAGGAGCACTAAGCAAACTATAGTCGCGCCGGTCGACCGCCCGCGCAGGTGCGCTCGCTCCAGCGCTGCCATGCTGCCTCCTCCTCCTCTTTCCAAGTAACTACGTTTCCTTCTCTGCAAGCGCAGCGAATAGACGCGTTGCCTTCCAGAGTTGTCCTTCCTCCATGTGCTGCTACTGCTGCTGCTACTGCTGCTGCTGCTGCTACTGCTTTCCGTGTTCTTCTGGTGGTCACTACCACATGCTTGAAGTTGTCCATTTGTGATCTCTGTGAGCCAGTCATCACATCACTTCCAAACATCCAGTCTTCTAAGCGATCATCACTCACCGGTCCATTGGCTCACAACACGCCACACAATGATGATCACCACCACCACCACCAGCGCTTGTCATGCTCGTGCGCATGCGCGCCGCTGGCTCCACAGCCAACAGCTCGTGCGCGACGCGCTGCAGGAGGCGCGCGAGCAGTTGCGCGCGTCGCTGCCGGCGAGCGCGAATGACGCGAAGCCGCTGATAGCGAGTGCGCTGCGTCCACCGCTCAAGAGCAGCAGCGACGTCTTCCTGCACCTCGACCGTCAGGTGCATTGCGTGCACACGCACACACTGCGCTCGGTGATATGCAGCTCAGTCACTCACGTGCTCTCCGCCATTGATCACTTTCTTGCCTACAGCTGACGCAAGAGGAGGCGCAGACGCTGAGCGACACGCTCGCGCGCAGATGCCGCGGCGAGCCGCTCGCGTATGTCACGGGCTCGCGCGAGTTCTGGTCGCTGCCATTCCGCGTGACGCCCAGCACGCTCATCCCGCGCAGCGACAGCGAGGTGCTGATTGAGACGCTCGCAGCGCAGTACGCCAAGCAGAGCGCACTTCGCATCCTCGATGTCGGCACGGGTTCTGGCTGCCTGCTGCTCGCCGCACTCTCCGAGTTTCCGCGTGCCACCGGCGTGGGAATCGATGTCTCGCGTGACGCGCTGCACGTCGCGCAGCAGAACGCGAACGACCTCGCGCTGGCGACGCGAGCACAGTTCCTCGAGTACGATCTGCGCGACGTGCCGCGCCTCGACATTGCGCGCACAGAAAACGAGGCGGTGCACAGCGCGCTTTTCCAGCAGTTCGACGTGGTGCTGAGCAACCCGCCATACATCCCGCGCAGAGAGCTCCACCTCGTGGCAGACGACGTTCTAGCGCACGAGCCACACCTCGCGCTGTTCTCGAACGGGCCTGGGACTGGAGAGATAGGGTCAGCCACTGCACACGACGAGTCTAACGAGGACGAAGACGACCCGCAGGGGCTGCGGATGTATCGGTGGCTGCAGCAGAGCGTCCCGCATCTATTCAAGCCCCTCTCGACGCCTTCTCCTGACCAGCTCAAGAGCTCGCTGATACTGGAAATCGGCTCGGAGGAGCAGGCTCGCGCAGTACAAGCGCTCTTCTCGGCTCCCTCGACGCGCCATCTCGCCTTCCAGCAGTTCCTCATGGACGGACAGCAGCGCTATCGAGGCCTGCTCTTTCAGACCTGTTAGTGACTATTGTTCTTACCGCCGCGTCCGTTCATTCCACCTCTTCCCAACATCTTCGAGGACCACCATCTGTACCTCCGACGACCGCCATGAAGGAGAGTCTCGCGGCGCGGCAGGCGGCACTACTCAAGCAGAACGCGGAGCTGAATGAGCGTGTGGTGGCGATCGAGCAGCGCCGACAGCAGCAGCTTACAGGGAGCTCGAGCGCTAAAGATCTGCAAGAGTTGGGTCTTACGACTTCAGGATCCCCTCAATCTTCCAATACAGAGCCGCACGAAGCATTCGACGACGAGGAACACGACGAGTTCGGTGAGAGTGATGGTACTGCAGCGAGTGGAAGAGCGCGGCCAGGTGGAGGCAACGTGAATCTCAAGATGGATCTTAGTGCGTCGATCGACTCGTTTGGCGCAAGAGTAGAGGAAGCTGCTAGTCTAGACAATGCAGGCGCTGAGACCCAGAAGAGCAGCAAGCCAAAGGCTCGATCACGCGGTGCCGGGAGCAGCACGACAGCGACACCAACCGCTCTGAAGCGCCAGGGATCAGTGGAAGAGAAGATCGAGAAAGGCGACGAGGAACAAGCTGGCACCATTGGGAGAACTGCCAATCGCAGAGCTATCGAGACTGGAGGCAGCGCAGCAAGCGGGGACGCTACTGCAAATTCTCCAGACGGACTCGGGCTGGAAGCGACCGTGCGCTACCAGAAAGCTCGCTTGCGTGTGCTCCAGGACGAGGTTGACACTGCAAGCAGCCGCGTGAAAGAGCTGGTGGGTGCTCGATAGCACTTGCGTCAATAGAGTGGCTCGGCTGCTTCGTGTGGTCGTTTGCTTACGTATGTTGTACCCTCGGTGCTGTTCAGCAAGGCTCGCATGGTGTGTTGAAGACTCAGATCGATGAGCTCCGGGCCGAAAATGGCGTGCTCTCGAAGAAGTGTCAGCAAACCCAGCAGTTGCTCGACAAGCAGAAGGAGCTTAGCGCTGCGCAGGAGGCGAAGCAGCGCATCCTCGAGTCCCAGCTCGCCGCCGCACAGGCGAAAGCCGAGGAAGTGCAGCGATCCGAGAAGCAGGCGTCGCAGCAGTTCCGCTCCAAGGATGTGAGGCTCAACCGCGCGCTTGAGGAACTCGAGAAGGTCAAGGCGCAATTGCAAGAGGAGCGGAAAGCGCACGACAAGGACTCGGTTGCGAAGAGTGACTTTGAGCTGCTCGCGCGCGAGAACAAAAAGCTCGAGAAACAGAAGAGTGAGCTGCTTGTCGCGTTCAAAAAACAGATGAAGCTCATCGATTTGCTCAAGCGGCAGCGCATTCACATGGAGGTGGGAGGAGAGTTCCTTGTTTGCTTCGTCGCTGCGTTTGTTTATTGGTTGTACGGATCTGCGAGTTTGACTTCGTTTGTTTGTTCCTCCCTGTAGGCGGCCAAGATGCTGTCGTTCACTGAGGAGGAGTTCAGCAAGACGCTCGAGCTTGGCTGACAACGTTGTCGACGGGCGTTCACTCGTTCAGGTGCAAGAGCTCGTTCTGCAGTGCGAACTGCGCTTCAAGCCGTTGCGCCTCCAAGACGCGAGTGAGCTCCATCTGCACCAGATTCCACGAAAGACACACGGTCAGAAGGGTAATCATGTTGGACGCGTTGTAAGCAAACGCAGTCAGTCAATGGACAACCGATCCCACCTTCTTCTCGTTGAGATAATGGTACGCTTGGAGGTGCGCCTCCTGGAGCGTCTCGAGCTGCGAAATGCTCAGTCCGCCATCTGATGGCTGAAGCTCAATGTCTGTCGACGAAGATGCGATCACGAAGGCTTCCACAGGGATGTCCAGCTCGTCCGCCATTGGGAACGTGCGGTGGAAGATCGCGTTCAGCATGTGATACGACACGGAGCTGTGTCGAGGTGAAGAATCAGCGGGTGGAATCTCGTCCTGCTGCGTTTTCTCCTCATTTCCATCGATAGTCAGGGCTGAAGGTTTTGCTGATGGCGCAGGCTCGATATTGCTGGCGTCGGATACAGCTGCGCACTTGATGACCTTGTGATCCACAGGAGCTGGGGGAGTTCTTAGCTGCTTCTTGGCATCTTCTGGAGTTGTAGCAGCAGAAGAAGCCGTGGCTACCGGCTTCTTTCTCGTCTTTGCGTTGCTTGGAGCTTGAAGGCGCTGAGCTTTCTCCCTTTGCTGCTGCTGCTGCTGCTGGTGGTGGTGGTGTTTGTGAGACACCGAAGCTGCTAGTTTACCAGATCCCACAACTTTCATCTTCTCCTCTCCAAACGATGGCTTCCTGCCTGGCAGAAGATAGGCAACACTCGTAAGCTACAAACGCATTATCACAAGCTCAGCGTTGGCAGACAGTTGATGCGACTCACGGCTCTTCTTCGCGGCAACCTCCTGCCAGTCTCCTTCGTTGTCCTCAACATCAGGAACGGATGGAGCTGCCACACTCTCCACCGGATTTCGAGACGCTGTCGTCTCGACTGCAGCACTAATAGGCGATTGCGAATCGCTTAACGCGTCGTCTTTGCTGCGTTCGACGTGATTCGCATCAGCTTCTGTCCGCTCGCGTTCAACACTCGCTGACTCTAGAACCTTGACGGATTGGTCGCTAGTTGCTGTTTTCTTCGCCTTGCCTTTGCTCTTCTTTGGCTTGTTCGCTGCGTTGGTTCCATTCGCCTTCTTCGCATCACTAAGCAGCTCGCTCTCAAATGCAAGTCGTCGCTTGGCAGCGACAGCCTCCATTTCTGCAAGCTTGCGCTGTAAGCACTCCATGATCTCCGCAGACGCGCTCACTCGCTTCGCGAGATCAATCGGGGATAGTCCCGACTTGTTTCGGAGCGACACGTCGGCGTCCACCTGGCTCTCGCAGAGCGCCTTCACGCCTCGAAAGTTGTGACTCAGCACTGCGAAATGGAGCGCCGAGTTCCCAGCAGCGATGTCCGTCGCGTTTATGTGGACACCATTCGTGAGCAGTAGCCGTATGATCTCTTCGCTTGCAGCTGCCAAATGCTCCGCGTTCAGTACACTAGGATCGCCAAGCCGGGCAGCACACATAAGTGCCGTCATGCCGTTCGCATTCCCGAAGGAAGCGTTCGCGTTCAGTTCCGAGAGCAATAAACGCGCTGCATTCGCGTTCTTCGCCACACTCGCCATCATCAGCGCTGCTCAGCCCATCGTCATTGAGTTTGTCCATCATGGTCCCATTCTTCAGTCCACCGGCTTCAACAAAGCAGATTTCACATGTTAAAAGACACGTACGCGTATCGCCGTTGATGTTTGGACTGTCAACGACCTCCTGAAGTTTGGCTATGCGCTCGGGTGTCCCGACAAGCTCCTGCATCACCTGCGGCTGAGGTGGGAGGCAAAACATCCCGTCGTCACACAGAGTTTGTCAGTCTACCACCAGTCATCAACTGTCGCCTTGCCAAAAGCTTATGCGTACACAGCAGCACTTACGTCGCTTGCCATGGCCGCCAAGTGCAGCACGTTCGTTCGATTCGGCACCGTGGCGCATGAGACGATGGTGGTCGCGTCTGCCGCATATCCGGCCAAGTCCGCTCTTCCTGTCGAGCAGCAATGAAGAATCCCGCCAACCAGCCAGCCAACCAACCAAGTCAGTCCAGCAGTTTGTGGCGCAACCACTACGTGCAGCAGAGCATTAAGACGCACCGCAGGCGCAGATACGCATGAGCAGGCTCCATCCGGCGTCGTTCGGCGTGTCAAAGTCCACCGCCTTCTCCCGGAAGAACTTGCAGCACGCGTCAAAGTCCGCGAACTCCACGATGCGGTGCGCGAACTCCTGCGCCTTCGTAGCAGCAGCTGCTGCTGTTTCACCAGTTGCAGCCGGTGATGGCGGTGCGCGCGCGAGACTCGCTTGGGTGGTCATCGGAGCTGCTGCTGATGAGCTTGTGACCTGAGCCATGCGTGCCAAATGTTGCGCGAAGGTTGCGTGAAGTGTGAACTCGGACTTTATCGAGTGCGAGTGTAGCCATTCCAAGGAGCCGTTTCAGAAAGGCAACATGCACTTTGAAGTCGCCAATTCTTCCCGAGTTCTTTGCTCACAAGCGCGAACCTGCCGCTCGTAGCAGCGAGTCCCGAGAGCTCCGCTCCCGACTACCTCGCGCTGCTGAGGACGGCGCCCGTACCCGCGCAAACGCCGAAGCTCCAGCAGCAACGATGAGCCGCGAACTTGATGGGCTCATCAACAAGCTCACGAGAATCAACAATGAGATGGGTGGCGAAGAAGGTCGCCAGAAGAAGGGCAAGGGCGCCGGCGACCGCTTCCACGAGCTCAAGACCCAAGTGGGCGAGCGCCTGCACCGTCTCAAGTTTGTGCGTCTCCTCTGCTGCTGCGATGGTTTGTAGCAAGGAAGAGGAGGGTTGAAGGAGAGGTGACTGATGTGCATTGTGCGCCGCTCTCGGTGTTGCTGCAACTGTTTCTGGCAGAACCTGCAAGATCCGGAGGCGCAAATGAAGCGCAACAAGCACCCGCGCGAAGCGATTCGGCGGCAGCAGGAGATCCGCGAGGACATCCGGCTTGTCGGACAAGATATCAACGAGCTCCAGACAAGCTACGAGCAGGAGACGAAGAAAAAGAAAGTGCGTTCATGGCGCTGGTGCTTGTGTCTGTATGAGAGTAGTTTCGTTATGCCTACGGTGCCAATGTCTGCTTCTATGTGACACAGAGCAAGTTCCCGCCCGAAGAGCTGCAGATGAGGAAAGAGATTATCGAGCAGTACTTGTCTGAGTTTGCGCTCGTGAAGGAGCTCTCGTCTGCTGGGTATCGCGCACCCGGGGCGGACAGATCTTCGTTTGACCGGACTGGTGTAGCGTCCGCTGCTGGGGGGTTCGAGGGGTTTACTGGTCGTGGTGGACGCGGAGGAGGTGCCGGAGTCGGCTATGGAGGTGGTGGTGGCTACGGAGGAGGGACTGGCGGTGAAGGCGGAGACGGTCGCCGCGAAACGGAAGAGATCAC
This sequence comes from Globisporangium orthogonon, assembly GCA_023334005.1. NCBI lineage: Eukaryota > Oomycota > Peronosporomycetes > Pythiales > Pythiaceae > Globisporangium > Globisporangium orthogonon. The sequence goes on along the minus strand of JAASFW010000132.1, from coordinate 28,187 downwards.
CTCCGAGCAACACCAAGTGATGGCGCATATCAAGCAGAACGACCAGCGATTCGTACGCACTCGGCTACGGTTGCGTGTCGGGTGTATGAAGGCATGCGATCAAGCGCTGATGCTCGCAGGATGATGCATGGATCTGTGCTGCAGGACATGATGATCGAGCAAATCGGAGAGGGCGTCCAGGAGCTCGGGCAGCTTGCGCGGGGACTGAACGAAGAGCTCCAGCAGCAGAGCATCATGATCGACGGCCTCGAGGAGCGGATCGACACAACACAAGCCCACGGTGCGTGCTTGCGCTTCTCGCTCGTCGATCTTCCGAAAGTCTGATGCCTTCTCCATTTGTCTCGCTCTGTCTGCCAGTCGAGAGCGTGAACATGAAGATGAAGAAGACGCTCGCGAAGGTCGGCCGCAGCGCCGACAAGTGCATGATGGACATGATCTGCCTCATCCTACTGCTCGGCATCCTCACGGTTGTCTACAACATGTTCATCAAGAAGAAGTCCTAAGCGAGCGTGTGAGAGAAGCGAGAGTAAGCGCACGATGAGCACTCGAGGTCTCATTGCCTGCTACCGTTCGTCCACCTTCTCAGACAACCAATCTCAGCGCGTTTGGACGAGTGTATCGATCCTGATCTCTGTACACGCTGAGCACACACAATCGCCACCAGCTCACACACTCCCAACGCGCGCGCGTCGTCACAAAATACACATTGTTCTTCTTCTCGAAGCCTGCGGCTGCGCGTCTCTTGGCTCGGCGCGCCGTCCTCCGCCAGCTCTCACTCTCACTCTCGACTCACGCGCCACCACCACCACGACCATCGCCAGAGCTGCAGCTGCTACAGCTGCCTACGACGAGGCGCCGAAAGAGCCGACGTTGTCCTTCTTGTCGTTCTTCTCGACCTTGACGGACTCGCGGTACTTCTGCAGGTAGAGCTTGAGCGGCTCAACGTACTGGTCGAAGCCGAGCGTGCTCATGGCCCAGATGATGTCGTCGCCGTTGATCGTCTTGCGCTTCTCCTGCTGGCACTTGTCACTCGCCTCGCTCGTGATGAACGAGATGAACTCGCTCACGCACTCCTGCACGGTCTCCTTGCCGTCCTTGGCGATCTTGGCGGTCGACGGCAGCGACACCTTCATGATGCGCGAGATGTTGGCGGTCGGGAGGAAGCGGTCCTGCTCGCGGATCTCGTCGTTGTCGTGCTCTTCCTTGCCGGACATTGCTGCTGCTTCTAGTGCGGCCTGGCGAGTTGCGGGTGGAGAGACAGCGTCGCTGCTGCGGCGGCGGCGGCTGGTGGGCGTCGAAGAGGAGCTGCTGCGGGTGGTGGACGCGCTTCTTCTGCCTCCTGAGACCTGAGCGGCAGCGGCACTTTTCGTAATTGGTTTCGTGGGAAAAATGGCGGCCAAGCCAGCTCCCTTGGTTTCTTCACCAGCACGCAGAAGGCAGTGGCCGGAGATGAGCCGTTTTCAAAACCAGCAGCCCGAATGCCCAATACCTACGAAGACAGCCTGCAGGCTACCACAAAAACAAGAAACACCGACCCGAAGCGGCATAATTTACCGATAACGCCGCCGATGAGGAATGGCGAGATGGACGGCCGTCGAGGATCTGGAACGCATCTGGAGCATGGGCAGGAGCTTGCAGCCCGGTGGCACAGACAGACCCAGCAGGTCTTCGGTTCTAGAGCGTCTATTTCTCAGTGTGGTGCAGGGGGAGCGCCGAGCGCTCGCCCGCCACGCACTTCGCGCCGCTTTATGCGCGGGCGACTTCCTTCGCCTCGTCCTCGTCTTCCTCGACGTCTTCCTCGTTCACGTCGTCCGTCTTGAAGAACGTGTACGAGAGCGTGATGTTGTGCACAGCCGACATGCTCGGGTCGTCGCAGATGTCCGGGTCGATGAAGAAGAACACGGGCATGTCAATCTCTTCGTGCGCCTTGAGGCGCTGCTCCTCGAAGCAGAAGCACTGGATCTTGTTGAAGTAGACGCCCGCCTGTGGCGGGTACACGTTGTACGTCGCCACGCCCGTGATCGCCTTGTCCGTCTTGTTCTTTGCCGTGTAGAACGCCAGCGCCGTCTCGCCCGGCACGAGCACGAGCTCGCGTTGCTGCGGACGGAAGCTCCACGGCATCATGGCGCTCACACCGCCGTCGAACGTGATGCGGATCGGCTTGGCGTCCTCACGCGGCGTGAGGCGCTCGGCGACGACCATCTCCGCGCGCTGCGTCGTGCCGCCGAAGCCCGTGACCTTGCAGAAGATTTTGTAGAGCGGCACGAACGCGTAGCTCAGTCCGACCCACGCCACGGCCACGCCCGCGAGGTACACGAGCGCGCGGCGGTTGCCCTCTGCCATGCCCGCGCGCCGCAGCCGCTCCGCACGGGACTTGGACGACTCGGAGGACGCGAACGTGCGCCGCGTGATACCGGTCGAGCCGCGCGGCAGCTGCCATGGCCGCGCGAGAGCGAGGGCGGCGCAGCGCCGCTGCTGGAGCAGCAGTGTGGCGCGCAGCATGTCTCTTGCTGCCGCTGCTGGCCAATTCGTTGAATGAGTCGCGAATTGGTGGGTCATTCCAGTCAGAGGCCAGTAATGAGCGCGAGACTATACTAGACGACAGCGTTTCTCAAAAGTGATAGTCCAAGTCGGCGCTGTCATCATGGCGCTTAGGAGACCAGTCTGCACCAAGTCGAAGCAGGAGAAGACTGAGGTCGACGACGGCGATTGAGAGAACATGGAGACGGAAGCTCTCTCTCTCTCTCTCTCACACACGAACACGAATAGAGCAGTATGACAAGCAAGCGGACGCGAAAGCTTCAGTGCAGGCGTAAAGAGTGGTGAAGTTTCATCGTCCTTAGTCCGCCTAATGGTAGCTGCTGAAAGCCTCAAATCAATCGCTCCTCCGGATCCAGAAGGCCGAGAGCACACGAGCGCCGCGCGCGACTGCAAAAGCCACACGCTTACTCGTTCTCCTCGGCACGCACGCGCGCGTTCGGGTTCGTCACGCGCACGTTCAGCTGCTCGGCGCGCTCCACGATAGCACGGCGGTTGCGGCCCGACACGTTGTGCGCGATCTCCGCGCAGTACTTGCGGTTGTGCATCAGGAGCAGCTCAAGCTCCGCCACGTTGTTCACGACGAACTTGAGGAAGCCGTTCGGGAGCAGGTGGCGCGTCTTCGAGTTCGAGCCGTAACCGATGTTCGGCATCTTGATGTTGCCCTTGAACTTGCGACGAACGACGCCATCGATACCCTTCGGGCGTCTCCACGACTCCTGCAACCCACGCACCACACAAAATGGTTGTGCATCTGTCAGCAACTGATCGACCAACGACTCGACTGAAGCGCGGTCTAGAGAAAACGGCGGATTCCCAGACAGCTCGCACTCTCGATATGGTAGCACCAGCAGTGGCAACAGCGCCATCCAGCAGCCATTTGCACCCGCGTGATCAAACGCAACGGCTGTCGATCGATGCAGGCTGCTGCCTGCTGCGTGCTACCATAGCCGATAGAGTACGAGCTGCTGTTGCTGGAAACACCGCCGTCCTCCAGCTCATCTCAACACCACCATGGATAAGCTGCACTTACGGAGAGGCGCTTGAAGCGGTCCGACTGGTGACGCTTGAACTTGGTCACCTTCTTCTTGACGATCTTCGGGCGGACGACGGGAGTAACCTGCACCATCTGTAGATGCAGCCGACCAGCAAAAAGCACACGCAGCGATTAGCTGTGCTGGTCGCATTTCACTCCGGCAGCTGGTCGTGTGCGTGGGTATCGAAGCGAAGCTAGTGCGTCGCGCAGCAGCAATCGGGCGAACGAGCGAACTGACGACAAGCGGCGCGCTGGAGAACTCGACTCGGCTGCTCATCAATTGAGCGCTCGGCGCATTCGGCTGCCATTTCCATTCTACCTGCCGCTTCTCGCCTGTTGCCTCAAGCTGCTGCCAAGACTAGGCGCTGCTGTCACTATGCGGTGATGCGATGCTGCTCGGTGCGGCTCCTTCGGAGCTGCTGTTGCTGCCGCTGGTGCTGCTGCTGCTGCTGCTACTGCACTCGACGCTGAGCCGATCATTCGCCCATTCGCTCGCTCGCTCGTTCGCTCGTTCACTCGTTCGCCCGCTCGCGCCCATGCACTCACTGCTGCTGCTTCGCTCCATACTCGCACACATACATGCATACGCATCCAGAACCATGGCGCACCTTTGAATTGAGGGAGCCTTTGTGATTTCAGCACTACTTGGCGGCAGTAGCAGCGCCCGCAGTTGGAGTGAGTGGCCGCGAGACACCTCTCAGGGCCATTCAATCGCCAGCAAACACGGCCCGGTCCGCTCACAAGTTGCACGGTTCAGTCGGACCGTGCTGAACCGTCGACTCGCAGCAATTTAGCGCAAAACGATGCACTTTAGTCATAAATCCTAGCTTTTCTACTCACCACCTTCATTTTAGGCGAGATTTTTAACGCCTGGAATCCGAGCGTGAAAAAAATCAGCGCGTTCTTGCAAATCCTAGGTACACCCTGAAAAGTGCAACATGCAGCTCATGCGCAAGCTCGCGCCAGGTGGGTGCGCGGCGCTGTGTGCAGACGCTGCATGCCACTCACCGATCGAACGCGACCTAACGACTCTCAACAGCTGGCGCTGCTGCTCTTGGCGATGATGGCCGCGCGACGCTGCGCGTGATGACGTACAACGTGCTGGCGCAGGTCTACGTCAAGTCGCGCTTCTTCCCGTACTGCACGCCGAGCGTCCTGCGCTGGAAGCACCGTTCGAAGGAGCTGGTGCGTTCGTTCGCACATGCAAAGCTGCGCTCGCTTTCTCCAATGCGCAGCTGACAAACGCACCTGTGGCGACGCATGCAGGAAGGCGTCTTCGCAGCACTTCCAGTCCAGCCGGACATCGTCTGTCTGCAGGTAACGGAGGACGCGCGCGCTTGGTACTTGGGCAGCGCAACCTTACATAGCAACTTGCTCGATGCTTACGTCGTAGGAAGTGGACATGTACGACGAGTTCTGGGCGGAGATGATGCAGCGCGCCGGATACACGGGGTGCGTGCATGGAATGGTGCAACGAGCAGGAAGCCGCAGGTGGGTAACTGACTGGCTGGCCACTATACGTTGGTAGCTTGTACGCGCAGAAGACGTTGGGCAAGAAAGATGGCGCCGCGCTCTTCTGGCAGAGCGCGGCCTTTGAGCTTGTGGAGCACCGTCAGCTGCTGCTGGACGAGCCGGTCGGCGACGAGTCCGGTTAGTAAGGAATCATAACAGCTTATGCTGCGACTGCTCACTTACGAAGTACTCTATGATACCCTACGAACATAACGCAGACTGCAGCGCAGATCTGCTCGCGCGCGTGCAGCGAGGGAACGTGGCGCTCGTCGCGCGCTTGAAGCAAATCGGCGCGAACGCTTCGACGACGTCACCGCTTGAGGTCGTCGTCGCGACGACGCACTTGTTCTGGGATCCGGCGCAAGAAGACGTCAAACGGCTGCAGGTGCGCCGCGTTCTGCGTCTGCTGCACGAGTACGCGCAGGCGCTGCAGCTGCCGGTGGTGTTCGCCGGCGACTTCAACTCGCTCCCGAACAGCAAGGTGTACGACCTGATTACGCGCGAGCACCAGTTTGCGAGCGCGTATGCGCAGTACAAACAAGATGGTGGCGTCACGACGGAGCCCGACTTCACGAACGTGAACGGGGCGACAGAGAGTAGCGACACTGGTGCGCAAGTCGCGAGCTTCGTCGGCACGCTCGACTACGTCTTTTACCACCCGCCCTCGAAGTGCGTATCTTGATCTTGATTGTCAGCTTAGCGAGAATAGTACAAGCTGACAACTCGTTTTGTGTATTTGCACAGGATCGAGCCTGTGGCGCTGCTGGAGCTCATGTCACTCGAAGACGCGACGCGAGCAGTGGCGCTGCCGAGCGAACTCTCTCCGTCAGACCACCTCCCGTTGCTCGCCGAGTTCCGCGTCCGTGTGTAGAGAGGTCGCAGTTGGTAAGCTGGAGTCTTGAAGTGGGACAAGGAGAGTTTTTACCTTTGCGCTTCGTGTGCTTGCTGCTCATCAATCGCTTTGCGTGACGGTGATAGCGGCGCGATTGCCAGCCAAACCAAGGTGATCACCACGGGCGGAGTTCATTGTAGATAGATCAATTCTACTGCTATTTCCTCCTGTCGTTCTTCTACAGTGTCGCGAGATGAACCCTGCAGAGAAGCACCAACGAATCTGAGCTGTGTTTGGACAGTAGAGTGTGGTTCGAGATCTGCGGTTTCAACACTACAGTCAGCATGCACCGTACGCGTGTGTGAACTACTGGACTCCTTTCGCTTCAACGCGCCAAACAGATCTTCCTCTGCAACGGGTGGTCGAGCACAACAATGTATGCTGAAAGTCTGCTTAGCAGTAGTCCATGTCACTCGATCTTGTAGTTTTCGAGGATCATTGAGACAGAAAGGATTCCGCAGCATTGCCCTGTGGTGATCAAAGCGCAAGTGATTGTTCAACATATCCGAACCACACACAGTATTGATGAATACGCTCTGCATCGAAGACGCCTTGACTGTTGTAGATCCGTACTTTATCATCGCGACTCGCTGCTTTGCCAAATACTCGGACGCGGGTCCTCCTAGGACTAAAGGCTTTGTCGCGAGATCGTTTACCCAGGATTCACCGACGTAAGAATCATCATGCAAATCGCTAATGAAGTCTGAACCTAAGTGTCCGAGTCAAGGCATTGTACTCGCTGTGTGCAAATCGTGTACTACAACACATTGTTCGCATCATCAACTGGGGGATGCCAAACGGACGTGTTGCGCTGGCATTCTGCATCCGCTCGTATCACTGACAAGATTGGTATCGAGAAGTTCCTATACGCTAGCGGCGTAGCGATACGGAGCGCGTGGGTGTTGGCAATCCTAGCTGTAGCTAAACACCACCCACCGAACTATTCGATCCGAGAATCAGTTTTGTTTGATGAACTCGACACAGTTCTGCTTGTTCAATCAGGTTGCCTCACATCCCCAGACGATCCCTGTACTTGCTTTCTAGTTCTCTGCTAGCCCGTTGAGCGGGAATCACAATGAGCTCGTCGTGAGCGTCAACGAGCAGGATCTCGAGTACCAAAGTCTGCAGTGAGCGGGAGTTTTGTGCACTTGTAGTTTTCGATCTGTAAAGTCTGATTCTACCAGCTGCATCAGATGCCTAGATCCTCTTTCAGATTCAGACATGGGGGCCGCGCCGTCGACCTCGTCGTCGTCCTCCGCAGCCGCCGCGGGCGATGCGCCGTTCGCGTTCGCGTCGCCGCGGGAGCGCGCGGCCTTCGAGAAGCTCTCGGGTCGCGCGCCAGTAGCCCGCGAAGACGCCGCGTACCAGGCGCTGCTGAACGCGCCGCGTGCGCTGCCGACGCTCTCGCAGGCGCAGCTCGCGCAGCTTACGCGCGAGTTCGGCGCCGCCGTCGGTACGTAGCTGCTCGCTTCTATCCCCGACACAGAGCTGACACGCTTGACGCTCCAACAGCTCAGAACAGCCTCGCATCCGGCAACTTCCGCGTGCTGCTGCGCATCGCGACCCACGCGCTGGTGCTCGCCGCGCGCGTGGATCGGCTGGCGCCCGAGGAGTTCGAGGCGCAGGTGGCGACAGCGCCACCGGACGGTCGCAAGAGCGTCGAGGCGCACGTGGCGCAGGCGCTCAATGCGCTCTTCCTGGCGCGTCACTTGGCCATGCGCTGTGTGGAGAAGCAGGACGAGTGCGCGCTGCTTGCGCACTTCAACCGGCAGCCGCCCGCGGAGGATTGGGCGGCCGTCGTGTCTCCCCGACGTGCGTGCTGAGAAGAATGATAGGCTACAATATGAGAGAACGACAGGGAGAGAAAGAGAGGCGCTGAGATGGTGAGTGGTGGTGGCGGACAGGGAAGAAGGAGGAGCCGAAGGAGGCGTACGACGACCTCGCGACGCGCTTCCTCGACGCGCTCGTGACGGTGCTCGTTGACTTCCCGCCTACGTACGACAGAACACAGCGCAGCCTAGCTGAGCAGCACTACAGAGTGGCAGACCGCTAATTCGTATTGCTGCACTGTACTCCTGATTAGCGCGAGGACGTACGACCTGCATGTGGAGGTCGTGAACACGCTGCTCGTGCTGCTGTCGCCTGTCGCGTTCCCGCGAGACCATACGAAGGACGCAGGCGACGTACGCGCGCACAACCCGTTCCTACACATGCTGATGGCGGCGACGCAGGCCGACGCAAAGAAGGCGCTCTGGGCGCCGGGCATCGTGAGGCGCCTGCTGCAGAACTTCGTTGACCAGATGCAGGCGCCGCCGGCGTCCAAGGACACGCGCGCCGTGCAGGTGGCGCTGCAGAACGCGGTCGACATGTCGCTCATCAAGCTCTCGGAGGCGGCGGACAACGCCGAGGAAGCCGAGCACTTTTCGTACCTGACGCTCGAGGGCCTCGGGACCATTGCGTGTGCGTACCAGTTTGCCGTTGAGTCAAGCCGGTGGGGAGAGTGATGGCAGACTTATATCTGTTGTGTGTGCGGGCGACCCACTAGCGAGCATCTTCCGCTTCCCGCTGAGCTTCTTCAAGTACTTCGTCGCGAAGGACGCACACGCGTGTCCACTGGCGGACCGCAGCGTACTCTTGCTGCTCGTACTGCTGCAGAGCTACCGCGACGACGAGAACGTGCGCAATCCGTTCCGAGAAGCGCTCGCCAGCCTCACGAACACTGACGATGAGCACACCGAGAAGCACGCCGAAGAGCCGCGCACGAAGGCGCTCGGGCTCTCGTTCTTGAAGCTCTTCGCGGCGATCGGGCGCAACGCGCCGTACGAGACGAGCCACCTTCTGCTATACACACTGATGTACGGGAACCCGGCGCTGCACGCCGCAGCCGTGGCGCACGTTGACCTGGAGAGCATGCTGCTGCCTCTGCTCGAGACGCTCTACCACGCGCGGTCCGTCGAGCCGAGCCGGATCTACCTGCTCGTGATCGTGCTGCTCACGTACACCCAGGACGTGTCGTTCGTGCGCGCAGCGCATACGAAGCTCGTCGTGCGCAGCGTGCCGTGGTACTCGGAGCGCTACATCCTCGACGTGTCGCTCGGGAGCCTCCTCATCGTGCTCTTCACGCGCCTGATCTTCCGCAACATCACCCACTTCCAGGACAGCTTTCTCCACTTGAACGCGTTCGCCGCGCTCTCGAACCTCGCGCGTCACGCGGAGAATCTGCATGTATACGCGGCGCAGGGGATCGTGAGCCTCATCGAGATGCTCGCGAAGAAGGAAGTGCAGTTGGCGCTCAAGATGGAGCAGCTCACCGCGAGCCGCCTCGAGGTGGATGCGGCCGAGCGGGAGACGCTGCTGCAGAAGCGCACGGCGTACGTCGAGTTCATCCGGCTGCTGCTCGCGGTCGTCTCGTCCTGCCTCAAAGCCAAGCTGCTCCCGCGCAACCCGCAACTTGTATGTGTGGTATATGAGGTGGACATGTGGAGGTAGGTGGGCACTGTGGCGTGACGCTCATGCATGTGTTGTCTATCGCTTGCTTGTTCTCGCGTGCAGATTTATTCGATCTTGTATCGCGCGGAGACGTTCTCGGCGCTGCAGCTGCACCCGGAGTTCGCGCACCACGTGTACAACGGGCCGGTGTGGAGCACGCTCGCGCGCTTCCGGGCGATCGTCGAGGCCAAGACGACGCCGGAGGACGTACTGGACGTCGACACGGTGCTCGGCATCATCCGCGCCGAGTGCGTGAGCATGCTGGCATCGAGCGCGACCACGAATGTCGCGGTGCCTCGCAGTCGCGGCGGCGGCGGGTCCTCCTCCGTTGCGGACGAAGACGAGGACGCGAGCTACCGCTACGAAGAGGAGGCGTGTCCGGAGCAGTTCTTCGTGCCGTACATCTGGAAGCTCGTCTTCGAGCAAACGCCGGACTTTTGCTGGAAGGTCGACAAGATCACGCTCTTTACGCCGAGTAGGACTGGAGCTGAGTAGCCATCCTTGCAAAAGTACTAGTAGCAAGTCAGTAGCTCTAGTCACGGAAGAGCAGGAAGAAGACATACGAGCGGTATCTGCTTTCTATGTACAACGCGCTACGGAGACGACGGAAGATGCGGGCGCCTGCCTGCCTTAGTTGTTCTTGCCGCCGACCTTGCGCACCGTGCTGATCTTGCGCTCGGCGAAGGCCGGGAGCACGAACGCGGCCTCGTGCACCTTGCTCGTGTAGTAGCGGAGCGTGTCCTGCACCGCGGCGGTCGGCACGCGCTTGGGCTTGACGAGCGCGTCCTCGCTCTCGTCGAGCGAGCACACGATGAAGCCGATCTGGCCCGAAGGGTACGTCGGGATCGTCGTGAAGGCGTACTGGATCGTCGGGAAGTAGCTCTGGCAGCGCGTGAGCACGTCGACGATGAGGTCGAGGTGGAGCCAGAGGCACTCGCCCTGCGTGCACACGATGCCGCCCGGGGCGAGCGACTTCTTCATGTTCTCGTAGAACTCGGCGCGGAAGAGCACCTCAGCGGGGCCGACCGGGTCGGACGAGTCCACGATGATCACGTCGAACTCCTCCGTCGTGTTATCGCGCAGGTACGCAGCGGCGTCCGCGTGGATGAGCGTGCAACGCGGGTCGTCGAAGGCCGTCGCGAGCGTGTTCTTGAAGAACTTGCGCGAGACCTCGCAGACCATCGGGTCGATCTCACAGAACACGACCTTCTCGACGCTCTCGTGCTTGACGACCTCGCGCAGCACGCCGCCGTCACCGCCGCCCACGATGAGCACGCGCTTGGGGTTGGCGTGCGCGAACATGGGCAGGTGGGTGATCATCTCCTGGTACGAGAACTCGTCGCGCTCCGTGCACTGGATCACGCCGTCGAGCACGAGCACGTTGCCGTACGTGGCCGACTTGAAGACGAGCACATCCTGGAAGTCCGACTTGCCCTGGAAGAGCACCTCCTCCATCTCGAGCGAGAACTTCTGGCCGGGCCAGAGCGCCTCAGTTTCCGAGAACCACTTCTTCTCCTGCGCCATTCTTCTCGTTGAGGGTGGTGGTGGTGGTGGGATAAACGACGACGACGACTGCGACCGACGCGGCACTTGGTGGAATGGCGCTGCTGCAGAGCACGAAGAAGGAATCGACGCTTGCCGCCGTGCGAGTCGCCGGATGAGATGCCGCCAGCCATCCATTGCCTGGTGGACCTGGTGATGCACGTCACCCTCGTCAGCGGCGTGACCTCCGTCCGTTCAGCAGTGGAGACCTTGCCGCATTCGACACAAGTGACACAGATACTATACTGTTTGTATGGTTCAGTGAGAATCATGTCGACTCGAATCCCGACCGACTTGTCGTCCGAGGAGGCGAGATGACCTACCGACGTGATTTGTCATGTTTCACACATTCCCATTTATTGCAAAGCGACGATCAGGATGTCGCCCATCCGCTCCACCAACAGCTTGTTCTACTTGGGAACCCTAAGTTCCCAGCCCCATCTGCACATGCCACCTTCCCGCTACTTGTGTCCTTGGAATCTGTTCGTCCCAGCAGCTGTTATGGCAAGCGACCTGAGAGAGAACTCGGTGTGCCTTTGCATCCAAGCACACACCGTAGCGTTCCAACCGCCAGGAACTCGGTGTTGCTTCCCCAGCTAATAAACTCGAATCTCCATATGTACTTTCACATCTATGCATACAAACTTGCTCATATTGATGAGAATCATATCATTCTTGAATCCAATCGATGCCAACAAGTCCAATGTCGACCAGACTCAAGAGTACCAAACACTTCATGCACCGCTGGAAGCTGCGAACTGCGTCAGCGTCTGTAGGACTGCGTCGCGCTTCTTGCCCCGGACACTCCGAAGAATCTCAGACGCGCTGTCACCGTACCCGTCTTTGATACGCGGACTCGCTCCCGACTGCAGCAGCAGCTTCACACATGGGAGCAACTCGCGCACGGCAGCGATGTGCAGCGCAGTCCAACCGCTTATCTGCCACCAAGAAACAATGCGTCGAGTGGGTTCTCGACTGGGCAATTCGCAGATCAAGACCAGCTGATCGACAAACAGCCCACGCACGTGCTCGACCGTGTCGATCGAGGCGCCTCTCTTGAGTAGCAGCTCCAGGATCTTCGTGTGGCCCTGCGACGCAGCCCAGTGCAGTCCGCTCCACCCGTGCTGCTCCGCACGCACAGCTCGTGTCAGCTCATGGCAAAGCGATGACAGCACGCAAGATCGCTATGATCACCTGGTCGGCAGTCGTGACACTCGCGTCCCCGCTGTCGAGCATGTCCTGGACCTTTCGCACATCCGCGCGGTACACTGCGCACAAGAACGCCTTGCTCTCCGGCGAGTCGCTCGCAGTCGTTCGCTCCGGACCATTTGCGTCGCTCTCGGAATCGTTGTCTACTTCCAGCGTCTGCTGCTGAGGCTTGCGGGGCTTTGTTGACGCTTTCGCTTTCTCTACAACTTTGTCGTCGTCGTTGTCGTCGTCGTCTTCGTCGTCATTGTCACCGAAGCTCGAGTATCCGTCGTCGTCGTTTTCGCTTCTGCCTCTGCTTGCTGGAACTTCTTTCGCAACGCTGACTGGTTCTGTTGTTGCTGATGCGTTTGCTCGCTCGATACTCGCCACGAGAGCCTTGGCTGCTTGCGCTTCTTCGAGGCGCACTTCATCTACCGCCTCCTTCAAGACGCTCAATTGCTGTTCACGCTGCTCCGACTTCACCTTGTGAACCGCAGAGGTCAGCGCTTGCTCGACACGCTTGGTGTCCTCGTCGTTGATCTTCTGCGCCAAGCTCTGGAGCGATATGACCGGTGGCGACGGCTCCTTCTTGGCGGTCTGTTGTTCCTGTCTCGCGACCTCGGCCAGCGTCAGAAGTTTGCTACTCTCAGCAGCGGACTTCGTCTGCTCCCTCGCGAAGTCAGCAAGCGCACTCGACATGCTGGCGTCTGTCGTAAAGCCAATGTTCACACACACACACAGCTCAAATTACTTTTTAAGGCCGCTCGATGCGGCTGTGCAATCTCTTCTTCGGCCTGGATGACGTCACGAGGCTCGAACTCTCGAGACCGCCAAGCCCTGAGGAGACCGGGATCAGCTTCTTGACGGCCGGTGGCCGAGCGGCCATCCCTGATGATGACGACGACGATGACGATGATGATGTTGCGTTTGTCTTCACGTTTGCCGAAGCAGAGGACGCGGATGTGGCACCAAGAGGCCGCTTCGGTGCGACGGTGACGACGGCCTCGCCCAAGTTCTCCTTCTCCTTGAGCGCGAGCCGCAGCTTGTCAAGCTTAGTCTGCAGCCGGAACTTGTCGTCCGTGAGCTGTCGCACCTCACCGAGCAGCCGGTTGTTCTCCTCCTTGACCTTGAAGTGGTACTGGATCTTCTGGCGCTTGTTGTCGTGGCCCACGAGCCGGTCGTTCTCCTTCGAGATGTTCTCGAGCCGCGCGGTCTGCGCCCGCGTCTCGCGCTCAAGCTGCTGCTTCTCACTGCGCAGCTGCACTACGAGCGGCTCAAGCTCCGCCAGTCGCAGCTGGCACTTCTCGTAGTCCACTCGGATGCTTTCAAGCTTCCTGCGTGTCGCCGCGAGAGCCTCCTTCTCTTTCTCCGCCTCCTTCGCTTCCGCCTCCACACGCTCACTCTTCTTGTCCAGCTCCGCAGCGCGCTGTTCGAGACGCTCCGTGATGGCCGTGAGCTTCTCCTGCGTCTCGTGGTCCTGTTGAAGTTTGCTGTTCGCGAGCTCCAATCCCTCGACCTTCGAGCGAAGATCCGCAACGACAGACGCTAGCTCGGAGTTTGTGACCTTCGCTGCTGCCAGCTCGTTCTCAGTGTGGCGAAGCGACTCTGCCGTCTGCTTGAGCTTGGCTGCCATCGACGACTGAAGCGCGTGCGTATTCGCTGCAAGGCTCTCTCTCAGCGTCGCTACTTCGGATGCGGCCGCCTGCTTCGCCTCCTCCAACTCCACCGCGTGCGCCTTTTGCGCACTCGCGAGAGCCTCGCTATGCTCCGCAGATGCTGCTTCCATCTGCGCGCGCGCATTCGCCAGTTCGCTTGCAAGCTCGTCCCCGCGAACCTTTGCTGCATCGAGGCGTTCTGTCAGAGCTGCCATCTCGTTGGACAGCTTCTCGGCTGACGAACTGCTCGTTTCGGCATCTCTCTGGAGCTTCTCGCAGCGCTTCTCCAGCTCCTTCTTGCTCCGCGTCAGCGCTTCCACCAACGCAACTTGCGCGCCAGCGTCAGACCGAACGGCGTCGTGCGCAGCCTGCAGCGTGGCCAGCTCCTGCTCGTGCTTCGCCAGCTGCGACTGCAAGCGCTCGCGCGTCTCCTGCTGCTCGCCAAGTTCCTGTTCGAGGCGACCAGCAGTCGACTCGGCTTTCTCAAGTTTGCTGCTTAGATGGACAACCTCATGCTCACGCTGTGCCGACTGCTTCTGTGCTGCAGCGAGCTCGCTCTCGAGAGCGGCGCGTTTGTTCTCGTAGTCTTCCTTGAGTCCCGCGCTCGCTCTCTCGATTTCGACGAGCTGCTCGGCGTGTGAACGCGCCATGTGCTCCTCCTTCTGAGCAAACTCCTGAAGCGCAGTCTCAAGACGACTCTGCAGCCCCGCCGACTCGGCATCGTGCGCCGTCTGCAAGCTCGCGATCGCCTTGTGATGTTCCTCACCAGCGACAATAGCCTGCTCGCGCGCACACGCAAGCTCGCTCGTGAGCTTCTCCTCGCGGATCTTTGCGGCGCCCAGCTGCTCGGTCAGTGCTGCCAGCTCAACCGACAGCTTCTGCGCAGCTGCATCGCGCGTTTCAATATCAGTGTGCAGCGTGTGACAGCGCTGCGTCAGCTCCGCGCGGCTTTGCTCCAGCGCCGTGATCGTCTCGGCTCGCGCGTCGACGTCAGTGCGCAGTCTCTCGCGCTCCCGAGTCAGCGCGTCATGCGCGGACTGCAGCGCCTCGAGCGTCTGCTTGGAGCTCTCCAGCTCCGATTGCTGTGCTTCGCGCTTCGTTTGCTCCTCACCAAGCTTCTGTTCGAGATGTTCTGCTGCTGTCTCCGCCTCCTTCAACGTGCGCGTCAGACCAGCCAACTCGCCTTCGAGCTGTGCGGAGCGCTTCATGAGATTAGCCATTTCGTTCTCGAGAGCGGCGTACTTGCAATCGTCGGCCTCTTTTTGCGCCGCGCTTGCTCTCTCCATCGCACGAACGCGCTCCTCGTGCGCCTGTTGCACCTGTTGCGCTTTTTGCGCGGACTCCAGTGCTGCTCTTTCGTAGCGAGCGTGAAGGTGCGCGATCTCTTCGGCCTTCTGCTGCAGCGTCTTGCTGTGCTCAACTTCCAGTGCATTCATTGCGTCGTTCATTTGCGTCACCTGGGCTCGCTGCTTCTCCGCCTCCAGAGCGTGCTGCTGACTCTGGCGCGCGAGCTCTTGTTCTTTCTCCGATACAGCTGATTGTAGGACTGCGAGCTGCTCTTCTAGTGCGCTCGCCTTCTGCGCCAGTTCGTCGCGATCGGCGCGCAGACTCGCTGCTTCTTGCTTCAGTGCGCTGCAGTCGTGCTCGAGCTGCAGCTTGCGCGTGAATGCGTCCGAGAGCTTTGCTTCGAGCTCAAGGCGCGCGGCTTCGTGATCCTGGTTCGCGCGCACAAGTGCCTCTTCGTGCTGCTGGCGCTCTTCCGTGAGTAGGTTGCCTGCAAGCACGCGCGCGTCCTCCGCCTGGCGGAGCAGCCGCGCGCTGTCCTCGAGGCGGATGTCGCGCTCGGTCGCCTGGATGCTCCACGCCGCCTCCTTCTGTTTCATGGCCAGCAGTTCGAGCGACGCTTCTCGTGCCTTCTCCTCCGCTGCGTCTCGCGCTACCAGCGCAGTGTTGATCTTCGCGTGCAGCTCGTGAGCTTGCGTCGCCATCTCCTCACGCAGCTGCGCGATGGTCTTGTCCGTCTCGAGAAGCGCAAGGGAGGTGGAAGAAGAGCTCATATCTGCATCGCCCTCGGCGCTCTCCGTGAGGCGCACAAGGCGGTCCCGCAGCTCGTGCTTGTCGCGCACCACGGATGCCAGCTGCTTCGTTAGTGCCAGGAGCATCAGGTTGAGGGCCTCGACCTCGCCCTCGACGCGGCTGCCGTGCTCGAAGCCCGCAAACTGCTCGGCCATCCGCCGCTGCTGGACCTCGTCCTGCAGCTCCGCGTAGCTCTCCTCGAGCTCCTCGTACTTGAGCCGCCACTCGATGGCGTCCACCGACGGCTCGTAGTCCACCATCTTCTCGAGCTCTTCTGCCGAGTTGCTGCTGCTACTATTACTACTACTACTGTTGTTGCTGCTGCTCTGCCGAAGGCGAAGCACCATCCGCAGATGCGTGATGTTGCGCTTCATCTCGGCGCAGAGCGCCTTCAGGTGCTCCTCTTGCATCCTCAGGCGCTCGTTCGAGCGCTTGAGCTGACTGTTCTTCTCGACCGACGTCGCGAACGCTGCCTCGAGGTCACGGAAGCGGCCGTCGACCGCAGGATCGCAGTGCGCGAAGCTGCTCGAGACCGAAGTCTCAGACGATGTGCTAATAGAAGTCGACGAAGGAGGCGGTGGCGGAAGCATCACCTGCTGCGACTGCGGCTCCTGCAGGGTGTGGGTGCTCTCGTGCAGCGCCTGATGCAGCTGTCTGCGCAAGCGCTGGATCTCCTCCTGCAGCACAAGCACGCTGCCGGTCGAGTCTTCGTTAATGACTGCATTGTTACGGATGAGCTTCGCGCGCTGTGCGAACTTGAGTGTCGAGAGCGTCTCGACCGCCGAGTCTTCGGCGGGTGAGACTGTGGCGATCATGAACGTCTTGGAGTTGCCGCCAAGCGAGTCCTTGAGCAGGAACGTGAGCTTCGAGTCGCGGTAGTGCACGTGGCGGTTCTTGCCCGCTGACTGCTCGACGAGCCCCATGATGACGTTGCCGAGTGCCGAGAGCGACTTGTTGATGCTCCCAGCCTCCTTGAGGCGCTCGCCCGCGGCCTCAGTGCTGCGCTGGCGCTCCGAGCCGGCGAGGTCGACGAGGTTGAAGCGCGATGAGCGCACGCGCGTGACGCCGTCGGGCGTCGTTTCCGTCGACTGGATCTGCAGCACGAAGACGCTGTGCGAGCGGCTGCTCTCGCGGTTCATCGCGGTCTGTCCCACGCGCCGGTTCTGCGCGCCGACGGCCATGAGCTGCGCGGCCTGCGCGGCGTCCGTCACAACGCTCTCGGTGAGTCCCTCGACAAACACGCCCTTGCGCCCGTTCTCGCGCAGCTGCAGCCCGGCGCCCGCCGCGTCCCGAGACGCGCCGTCGAGTAGGTCGAACACGCGCTCGTTGTAGATCTCGAGGAACGAGCACGCGAACGTGTGCTGCACGCGCGAGGCGGTTTCATCCTCTCTGTCGTTGGCACTACTGCTGCTACCGTCGAAGAGGAAGTCGAAGACGCGCGGTACGAGCCCGCGCAGCTCGGCGTCCTGCGGTGAGAGGCGCGCGGCGGCGTCGAGCACGCGGTCGGGGCCCTGCATCGTGAAGGTCTTGCCCGAGCCCGTCTGTCCGTAGGCGAAGATGGTGCCGTTGTAGCCCTGGAGGCACGCGCGCGTGATAGGCGCGCCTGCCGCCGCGAACACGTCGCGCTGGGTGGCGTGCGCGCCGAACGCGCGGTCGAATGTGAACGCGCGCGGCGTCGGCGCGTGGCGGCTCTGCAGCAGCACGCTGCGCGCGTCGCCCGCGACGGCGACGCAGCTGCTCTTCGCGAAGCCCTCGCGCTCGTTCGGCGGCCGCACGCGGCAGAACACCTGCACGTTCGCGTCGTCCTCGGCCGCCATGTTCGGGCGGTCGGTCCGCGGAATTCAAAAATGTGGATGCGCGCGCCAAATTCCAAAGTTCGATTTGCGAGTTAAATCCCCCGCTGGAGTGACGTCTTAAGACCAGCGAGTTTTTTTGGTGTGTGTGTTTTTCGACTGGCTGGTTGGATTCAGCTAGACAAGCACCGGGTCGAAAACGCACGTTAGCTCGGACTCTTGTCTTCAAACTCGCCAAAACTCGCTCGCTACCAGTACCACAGCAGCCTTCCCGAGCGAGCGCCATGTCCAACATCTACATCACGGAGCCCAACACGGAGGGCAAAGTGCTGCTGCACACGACGTTCGGGGACTTGGACGTCGAGCTCTGGCCGCAGCAGGCGCCCAAAGCCTGCCGCAACTTCGTGCAGCTCTGTCTCGAAGGGGTGAGATCCGCCCAAGTGCTCATTTGGGTCTCATGCCGTGCCCCGCCCGCGGCGCTCACCGCTTTATGACCACGTATGTCTGCTGCAGTACTACGATGACACGATCTTCCACCGCGTCATTGCGGGCTTCATGGTGCAAGGTGGCGACCCGACGGGCACCGGCCGCGGCGGCGAGAGCGTGTTCCCAGACGGCGCCTTCGCCGACGAGTTCCATTCGCGCCTGCGCTTCACGCACCGCGGGCTGCTCGCCATGGCCAACGAGAACAAGCCCAACTCGAACCACTCGCAGTTCTTCTTCACACTCGACGCCTGCGAGTTCCTCGACCGGAAACACACGATCTTCGGCAAGGTGCGCTGCTGCCCCCGCCTCGTCTAGAGATGCCTGGATGGAAGGAAGGAAGCTGGTTGGCTCGGATCTAATGCATTTGCGGCGGCAGATCACGGGCAACACGATCTTCAACTTGCTGAGTGTGGGTGACATCGACACAGATGCGCAGGACCGGCCGCTGCATCCTCCAAAGCTGCTGAGCGTCGAGGTGCTCTGGAACCCATTCGACGACATCGTGCCGAGGTGTGTGCGTGCTCGTTGGTTTGTTGGGTGGTTGTGTGCGTGCATTATGGGAGAAATATCTGGTAGCTGGTGCAGCACACTCAAGCATCTCTCTTCACGCTGTTTGCTTCGGCTTGCACTCTCGCGTGGTGACAGAGACATCCAGCACAAGTGCGCGCGGGCGCCTGGAGACGCAGCGGAAGACGCCGCGGCGAAGAAAAAGCGCGAGCGGAAAGCCACGAAAGATCTCAAGCTGCTGTCGTTCGGCGACGAGGAGGAGGAGTTCCAGCAGGAGCTCGCCACGAAGAAGAGCAAGACGGCGAAGAAGCTCATGAGCAGCCACGACCTGCTCGATGACAAAAAGCTCAATGCGCGTGTGGACGAAGAGCTGCTGCAGAAGATCGCCGAGGCGGCGCCTACCACTTCATCTGCTGACTCTCAGTTTACGGAGGCGGCCGCCAAGAAGGAAGCAGCACGCGTGAGTCTGAAAGCCGCCGTCGCTGCAGCTTCAGGCGGAGCCAAGCGGAAGGCGTCAGCACCTGGAGAGGAGCTTTCTAGCGCGAGCGTGGGTGACGATGGCGGCGATCGACAGGAAGCGGAGGCTGTCTCAGCACCGGCGCCGAAGAAGAAGAAGGCGAAGCGAGCAGCGGCTGCTGAGCCGGACGAGTACACGCGACTGCGAGAGGAGCTGCGTGCGAGCAAGAAGGCGGCACCCGTGCTCCTGGGCGCGAAGGCGCAGGAGCAGGACGCCGCGAAGGCGTTCCACGACATGCTCACGCCACTGCAGCAGCAGCGTCAGAAGTACTTGCAGAAGAAGAAGGCGAGCAATCGCTCAGGGAGGCAGGCTGAGACGCTGCAGAAGCTCAGGGCGTTCCAGGCGACGCTCGAGAGCGCGAACAGAAGGACAGGCGGAGTTGTTGGCGATGAAGGGGACAAGAACTCTGAGGCGTATCACGGCCAAGTCCTGGCTGATGACGACTCGGACAAAAGCGAAGGCGACGGCGAAGACCTCTCGTGGATGACGGCGAAGCTCAAGTTCAAAAAGCACATTGACGTACGTGTGTGTAGTAGTAGTTTGCACATGTGGTGTGTCTGTGTGTGGACGGAAGGGCAGGGAAATGGCTGTGTTTGTCCCGTCCCATCCGTCAGTCCACCTACCATCCGTGGCCACTGACTGGAGATCGCGCGCTTTGATGTGCAGGACCAGTTCCGCGCCGGCGGCGCCGACCCGTCCGCAGATGTACGCTGGTGTTGCTGTGCATGTCAGCTGAAAAAATGTGGTGTGGCGCCTGTCGGTCGATCCTGGCTGCGAATCCCTCACACTTCGCTTTTGGATGGCTGGCACTGCAGGACTACACGACGATCGATACGCGCGACGAGAACGCAGCTACTGCGAAGCGACGTCACCAACAGAGCATTCCGCACTCACAACACGAGCGGCAGGCAGGTCGGAGTGAGCGGCGCCACAGTCGGAGTCGGAGTCGGAGTCGCGGGCGGCGCGATGGCGGGCGGTGGCAGCAGTCGTCGAGACATCGCTGAGCGGAGACCAATCGGCTTGACAAGGGGACATGTTTCCGTAAACCCAGCTGGTGATCAGCACTGTTCCTCGTCACGCTATCGTTGTTGCGTTGAGTTGGTCGTGTGGAGTCACTTGGGTGCCACGCACCAGCTGGTCGCTCTCGTGAGAGAGGTGAGGTAGTGTACCGGTAACACGATCCCTCCCTCGGCTTGTTCATGGGCAGCACATGATGTTAGTGCGAGGGACGGAGGAAGGGTATGTGTGCTGAGCAAACACGAATGTCTGCTTCCAGGCAAACCGCGCAGCCGTCAATCCTCGTTCAGTTATTGATTACGGCCAGCGGTACTTGCAAGCTCGCCGACAAACCATGAAGCACCAAGTACGAATCACCCGCTCGCTATGCCCTGACACGTGAGCTCACAAGCCGGAGAAGCAGGCGGTGGGCGCTTCGTCACTCGGGGCGCGTTTTTCGGGCCGCAGCGGCTCGCGATCGCGCGATGGTCCATGCATGTCTACGACACAAGCGCTGCAATCGCATCGACCGCCGATTGGCCGATCGCCACGGAGCAACGCGAGGTTGGAGGAGCTTGCTGGCATCGCGCGCTCGTTATCATCATGCAGCAACAATACACGTCAACCCCGAAAAAAGCCTGTGCTAGCACATATGCTACAAGAGAGGTAGGCTGTTTAAAAGGTTGTTATGCGCCACAGGGCCGACTCCAACGACGCCACCAAGAACACCACGACATGTACTTAACATCACTTTGCACTCCCCGACTCTCCTTTGGCATGCTGCGCTGCTCGCAATCCTCTCTCCCCCGGCTCACACAAGTTACTACCAACAGCAGTAGGAAGGACCACCTCCGTAGTCACCACCGCTGCACTCGTATTCTTTGAGCTGCACGATTTTTCTTGGAGCTGCCTCGATGGCGTCTCTACTGTGGTGGATATGCGTGCATTCCTGCCGCCCGGCATGCGCTTCTACTATGCAGCAGTATCCACGAGCCCTCATTGTCGTGGCCCTTGGCGCACAATGAAATCTTCTCCGCCGATTACCACTCGCGATGTGTTCACCCAACCAGGCAAAAGTAATGGAGCGCTGTTCCACTACAAGGCTTTTACCTATATCGGTGCAACAGTGCGCTTGACTCACTCCATGACGTTCAATAGGTTTACACCGGGCG
Organism: Globisporangium orthogonon; assembly: GCA_023334005.1. NCBI lineage: Eukaryota > Oomycota > Peronosporomycetes > Pythiales > Pythiaceae > Globisporangium > Globisporangium orthogonon. Next base: position 6,788 of record JAASFW010000132.1, on the reverse strand, counting down.
GTTCCCAGGAAACTGAACGAGAGCCTGGGCAGCACCTCGGAATACGAACGTAGTACCCACCAAGAGCCGCGTGCAGGCTTTGCTGGTGCTGCTGCTTGTCGCTCCCACCGCTCGTTGCGAGCGATTTGCCCTGCGTGGATTCTTGGAAAGGGTTCGAGCCTATCTCGTTAGCGCCGCTGCGAATGTCTTTCGCGCCACAAACTCCTGCTCTCGAGGCGCATGACGCTTCCATGCTTCAAAGCCGTTTTTCCAGCCCAGTCCAAGACATTTCGAAGACAACAAACAGCAGGGCCAGTATCCTGAGGTACCAGCTGTTTCTGACTCGCTACCTAACCGCTCTGTGCTTGTGCCAGAGAAAGGTCGTCCTCAACGTCCAGTTCCGTTGGAACGAGCTCTTTTCCCCACCGCGAAAAGCGCTTCATTTGCGAATTGGGCTCGCAGAGCACACGTCGGTCGGTCGGTCTCCGCTAGCGTACGACGATGGCGGCGAAAGGCAACAGCCGCAGCGGCAAGAGCGCCGCTGCTGCTGAGCACAAGGCCAGCGCGAAAAGCTCCAAGACCACAAGCAGCTCTTCCAAGTCGTCCTCGGCGGCGACGGCTGCCAAGCAGGGCACGGACGCCATGCCGCGCTCGAACCGCGAGGGCGGCGGCGGCGAAGGAGACTTTGTGATGCTGCACAACACGCCGTCGAGCGATCACGCGTGCTGCCACACGGACGTGGACGCCAGGAAGAAGTCCAAGGTGCCGATCGCCACGGTCATCGGGCCGGTGGTGCGCGCGCCGCAGGTCGGCGTAGGCCGCGGCGTGGACAAGAAGAAGGCGACGCTCGGCGCCTCGAGCTTTCACAAGAGCGGCGGTGGCTTCAACGGCCACTCGAGTGGCTTCGGGCGTCCGAGCTTTGCGCCGAGCTCGAGCGTGGGTCCGTCGACCCATGCTACACGCGCAAGCCATATGGGACTTGACCGCGACGATCTCTATCAGCTCAAGGAGTCGCTGTGGAAGGAGTCGATGGCGTTCGCACCCGACGCGAGCCAGGGCGCTGGCGGCGATCAGGACTGCGCCACGGGCGAGCATGCGGGGTTCTACAACCACTTCTTCGACATCAGCCGCTTCACGGGCGCGCGCAAGTCGGAGCTCCTGGGCCGCAACGGCAATGCGAACGCCAACGGTGACAAGCTGTCGTTCTACGAGCCGCGCGGGTCGTCGATCGCGTTCATGCCGTTGCCGCGCGAGTCGGTGGCCGTGATGATTGACGCGGTGAAGACGTCGACGCTCGGGGATGATGCCAAGTGCCGCTTCCTTTTCGACATGTTCGACATGGATGGCGCAGGCGTGCTTACGCGCGAGGGCGTGCGCGCGTTCCTTGAGGCCACGTTCGTGGCCAACAACGTGCAATTCCTCGGCGACTTTGACTTCGAGGGCGTCGTCGACAAGCTCTTCGCGCGCAACAAACACGCGCACCAGATGACGTACGACGAGTTCCGCCTCTACTTTGGTGGCGTCGTGCATCCGGAGGGCGCGCGTAGCTCGGACGTGAACAAGGCGACGGTCGGCCGCACGGCGCCGCTGCCGCAGAAGCCCCGCTCGCTGCCGTCCAAGCTCAAGAAGTACTGCAAGAAGTACGAGGCGCAGATCATCTGTCTCTTCCTCTACTTCGCGCTCATGATCGCGGTCTTCATCCTCAAGGCCATGCGGTTCCCGTACGACCCGGCTGTGGGCTACTGCCCGCGCATCGCAAAGGGTTTCGCGCAGATCGTGATGGTCAACACGCTTTGTGTGCTGCTGCCGATGTGCCGCAACTTCGTCACGTCGCTGCGCAGCCTGCCGGTGGTCACCAAGTTCGTGCCGATCGACGAGCACATCGAGTTCCACAAGATCTGCGGTATCGTGATGATCATCGCGTCGCTCGCCCACACGGGCGCGTGGGTCATGATTGTGTACTACGCGCGCACGGTGCCGCTCGAGGTCTGGGCCGAGTCCAAGTACTACAAGCTTTCGTTCGTGCGCGATGAGAACTTGTTTGACTTTGCGTGGCGCATCCCGATCTGGACGGGGCTGCTCATGGTTATCTTCATGGCCATCGCGGCGCCGCTAACGCACCCGAAGATGCGTCGCGGCAACTTCAACGCGTTCTGGCTGACGCACCTGCTCTTCCTGCCGTTCACGATTCTCATCGCGGTGCACGGCCTCGCAATGTGGGTCGCCAAGCCCGAGGCGTACCTCTGGGTCGCGCCACCGATCGTGATCTACTTCATTGAGAAGCGCTACCGCATGGGCCAGGTCTTCGGCGGCAAGACGGTCATCACGAATGCGCAGCTGTCGAAGGAGGCGTGCGCGCTCTTCATCAAGAAGCCGAAGAACTTCGGCAAGGGTCAGAAGTTCCAGCCGGGCATGTACATGTTCATCAACATTCCGATGATCTCGCAGTTCGAGTGGCACCCGTTCACGATCTCGTCCGCGCCCGAGGACAGCTACCTGAGCCTACACATCCGCAAGGCGGGTGACTGGACGGGCGCGCTCTATAAGATCGTCGAGAAGATCCAAGCGCGCAGTGGCGCGCACCTCGACATGGAGGGCCATGGCGGAGAGATCCTCTCGCCGTACCCTGCGATCAACATCGACGGCCCCGTCGGCGCGCCTGCGCAGGATTACTCGCGATACCGCGAGGTGGTGTTCGTCGGCGCCGGCATTGGCGTGACGCCGTTCGCGTCGATCCTGCGCAGCATCTTCTACCAATGGGACAGCTTCCGATGCCCGAGCTGCTCGCACATGCGGTTCCCGCCGACGTTCCAGATCCGCAAGATCTACTTCTACTGGATCACGCGCGAGCAGGAGGCGCTGACGTGGTTCACGGAGACGATGAACCAGTTGAGCGAGATGGACACGGAGAACCGCCTGGAGATCCACAACTACTTCTCGTCGATCAAGGACAAGAAGGTGATCGAGCCGCTGCAGGCGCTGCAGAAGTTCATTCACAACACGGAGGGCCAGGACATCGTGTCGGGGCTCACGACCAAGCAGATGACGCACTTCGGGCGACCGGACTGGAAGGGTGAGTTCGAGCGCATCGCGGACAACCACGAGCGCCTCGAGCGCATCCAGCCGATCGGCGAGAAGGAGGAGATTGGCGTGTTCTTCTGCGGCCCCAAACCGCTCGGCAACACGCTGCACGAGGAGTGCACGAACTTCAACCAGAACAAGAGCCGCCGCGTCAAGGACGTCGAGTTCGACTTCCACAGCGAGAACTTTTAGAGAGAAACGAGAGAAGGGGAGAGCAAGGTGGCAGCCGAGGAGCACCGAAGGGAATCAGCACCGCCACTTCTGTGTGGGTAGGTGGTGTCTCCTCGCATCCACGACCACCATCACTACCACTTCTACAGTAGCACCAAGCGCCATTCACGCGCGTGCACGCAGTGAAAGATACGCATGTCAATTATTTATCGGTCAATCATACAACTGGATGAACGTGTTGATATGCACATTCAACGGTGCCGAGCACTGTTCTCTCGTTTCGGTAGTGATAGTGAGGATCTTCGTTCCCGTAGATGCGCCAAAAAATTGCTGCTGGTTCCCTCATAGCCAATCATCGCCATCGTCGTTGTCGACGACGACGTCGGGCTGCTCCTGAACATCGCTACTTGAACGATCCCGCAGCTTGTTCGAGCGCTGGTGCACCAACTTCATCTGCGAACGAACCTCCGGCATCATGTTTTCGTACTCGAGTGCGAAGGCAGTTGAGCGGCGCGACGCTACCGAGTGCAGCCGTGCAAGGACGCAGCGCCATGCCGACTGGATCACACATGCAGCTTTCAAGCGCGCGACGAGTAGTCGGGACTTGAGTGCGATCGGGCGAACGGCGATGACTGGTAGCGGTACCGAGTCGCAGCGCTTCACGACGAAAACGTATTCGGCCTCGCTGCCTTCGTTCTCATTGTGCGCTGCGAGCTCAGCCAACTCGTCGTACACGTTAGAGTCTAGTGCTGTGTCCTGCGCAGGTTCGTCTTCAACCGAAAACTCATTTCGGGTTCGCTTGCGCTTGAAGAGAGGTGACGACGGCGACGATGACTCGACTGGAGCGATGGTTGCTAATGCAGGCAGCGAGGCCTCGAGTGGCTTGGATCTTGATTCGTATCGACGCCACACTCGCTGAATCTGTCGAGCAGCTTGGTTCTGGCGATCATCTGCAATCGCTTCTACCGAGAAGAGTCCTCGCAGCGCTTGGCCCGCGCGCGAGAAGGTGCGGAAGACGGATGCAAACTCGCCGACTTCTTGCTTCAAGGCTTGCACCAGCTTCTGCTCGACCGCAACGTTGCCCGACTTGGTTATTGCTGCTCCCGCTGCAGAAGCTCGTTTGCGGATCATGCGCTGGATCGTTGTCGCTGCGTGGTGCTCAGACATTTCTTGGCACATGGCGAGACCTTCGTGGCAAGTGGCGTACACTCCTGCGTCAGACGCTTGAGCAGCTGCCGTGAACCTAGGCTCTTGTGGAATCGCAGCGGAGAATGGCGCGATAACAGCCATGTTTACAAGTGCTCGCTTGTCGGCAGCAACGGCGAGCTTCTTGGGGTCCTGGAATGTGGTGCAGGACCCGCTTTCGATCATTCCACTCTCGCTGGTGTCCAGGAACGCGTTGACGTCGTGTGCGAAGTAGACGAGATGGCTCACGAGGCTCTCTTTGATCGAAGTCACGCAGCTCTGCCACAGGAAGCGCTGCGTGTGCGCCGTGCGGTCGATCTTCGACACCGACGAGTCGTCTTTCAGTTGGAAAGAGGAAAACTGGACGAGGCTTGGCGTCATGATTGGGGGTGGATGGCGGACGGAGGCGCGTTGTGCTTACTGGGGCGCGAATTGAGGAATGAGCACGCGGAACGAGATCGCGAAGCAGCGCGTGTTGGTGATGGCAAACACGACCGAGATGGCTAGAACAGTGCGTGGCAACTTCAACTAGAAGTGCACAAGTTCCCAAGACTGGTGGAATAATCTCACATTCACAGTTTCTGATTGGCTGGATCGCTGTAGCCATTTTTTGGAATGGCTACATTTGACGCTCCAAAAAGCAAGCGTGACACGATCATTGCGAGGCAGCACGATGGCGACGCGCACGGGGCGGCTCGTGATCGACCGGAAGACGGGGAAGGTCGTGGACGAGCTCAAGGAGGACCAGATGATGGTCGCGCTCTACGATCCGGCGTGCGGCACCGACGTCGCGTCGCTCCCCTTCCAACCCGTGCTGCGTTCCGACTTCACGGTGTGCGTGCAACAGCGCGACTCATTCCTACGTGTTGCAAGGTTCTGAGAGGCGGGTTCACTCTCGCTGTCGTTATTGCAATGTGCAGGAAGAAGATCAACGCAATCTTCGGGTGCAACGCCGCACTCTTGAAGGATCCGTTTGGAAGTACGTTTGACTCGCATTGATCACAAATCACTAGGAGTCCGACCACTGACTCAGTGGAGATGGTGGTGCTATTGGTGCGATCGCAGACGTGCTATGGCCAAAGGACTGGAAGGGCCAGGTACTGCCACCTAGCGGCAAGGATAAATGGTTCTACATCATCCATGAACGCCTCGAGCCGCCGCCACAGGATGATCTCGTCGACCCCATGTACTCCGGTCAAACGATTCTTGTGCTCTCGCATGTGCCAGTGGAGTGTGAGGCAGTGGACTTGAAGACGTGGCTGCTCTTTGGTATCTCGCAAGACTTTGCACCACTGAAAGACTTGCGCGCTGAGATCGATGCCACGACCCGGAAGAAGATGCTTGTCAAGCAGAAGATGGCTGCGTTGCCGTCCATGGACGTCGAAGGCGATGCGGCGCAGCAAGCAGAGCTGCGCAAGAAGCTCGCGGACGCGATCGCGGGCCATACTGCGCAATTTGACAAGCAGCTCGACTCTCTCGAGAAGAAGCACAAGCGAATCGAGCGGTTTCTGATGACTGAGCCGATGAACCTGAACGCTTTGCCGATTGACAAAGGTCTGCAACCTGGTGGCAGCAAGAGCAGCGATGACCACCAAGAGCGTGTCGAGACTCGGACGTGGGCCGTCGTGTTCACGAGTCCTCGCGGCCAGGAGCTGGTGTCCGTGGCGATGGACAAGTGTGACTGGAACTATGTGTGCCTCGTTCAGACGCGTCCGCATCCGAGAGCTTTCTTGGAAGATGACCAGGTGGAGAATGACATTGTCAGTGCCGCAGACCTCACGATGGAGATCAACATGCGCACTGTGCGGTTGCGACGCCTCAAACATGGTGAAGGCGAATACATGGTGCCTGTAGTTAGCGGTGAAAAGGACGAGAAGCCTCTGAGTCCATGGGATGATGATTTCCACATCTCGTCCATCGGCGCCATGTACTCGGGACAATGGCATCTCGGCGCGAAACACGGGCGCGGGGTCGAGTATACAAATGCGGGCTTCTACGACGGCGAATTCGCGCAAAACGCGCGCTCAGGGGTCGGGAAGCTTGTGTTCGGCAACGGCACGAGCTGTGAGGGAACATTCCAGCGGCCATCACGCAAGTACGAGTATGCGAATCGATGTAAAGACCGCGTGTATCCACACTCGCTGCTCAACGGGGATGCATTTCGAGACGGTGTCCCTCATGGTCCCGTGATACGGATCACGTTTCCTGACGGCGCTCATTACGAGGGTGAAATGACGGACGGAAAAGTCACGGGGTTCGGTAAGTACACGTCGTCCACCGGCGTGGTGGACGAGGGCAGCTTCGTGGACGGTCTGCTGCACGGCGAGCACTGCTCTCGGCGGTTCCCAGATGGGTCGTTGCAGGAGGGCGAG
>JAASFW010000131.1:0-35648 GCA_023334005.1 Globisporangium orthogonon | reverse complement strand
GTACGTGCCGGCTCCCCACGGCGAGCCACCGTGCACCTCGTCGAAGCTGAAGAGCAGCGGCGAGCGGTAGCCGAGCGGCACGAACGTCAGACCCTGGTGCGCCAGGAAGGTGACCGCGGTGAACGCCGTGGTCTCCTGGCCACCGCCCTGCGTTCCCGTCGAGAAGAAGATACCTGCGGGCTTGCCGATGAGCGCGCCAGACGACCAGAGGCCGCCCGTCGAGTCGAAGAGAGCCTTCACCTGAGCGGGCATCGTGCCGAAGCGCGTCGGGAAACCGAAGAGGATGCCGTCCGCCTCCTTGAGCACGTCCGGCGTCGCGATCGGGTAGTCCTTCTTGGGCTGCGCGTACATCTTGCCGAGCACCTCCTCCGAGAGCGTCTCGGCGACCTGGTAGATCTCGGCGGTGACGCCCTCAACCGACTCCACGCCGGCCTTGACCTCCTCAGCCATCTTGACGATGTGGCCGTAGGTAGAGTAGTAGACGATCGCGATCTTGGTCATCTTGATGAGGTTGGGTGGGAGAAGAGGAGGCTTCTTGGAGGTTGGCGGCAGATTGCAGAGTGGGCGAGTGAGAGGGCGTGTGCCTGCAGGAGGAGGATACCGGGGAGGTTGATGAGGGAGCTGCGAGAGCCGAGAGCCCCAGCAGCTGCCGCTGGGACCTCCGACAAGAGAGGGCGCAGCGTGATTACTGAATCCTGCCCAATCGAGTGACGTGGCAGCATGTGATTTTCGCATCTTTCAGGTAGCTGCGCACAACTTCGCAGCCAAAGGGCTCCAGTATACATCGACAGCCCAGCATGGGTGTGCCCGGTGTTCGATACTAGTACTACCGGCAGCAATCATCCGAGAACTCGTGTGATTACACTCCAGTCCGCAAGATCCCTCTCTCTCTCGCTGCATGGTCGCCGCTCCTTGAAGCGGACAGGAGAGCGAGCGAGCGAGAGAGAGAGAGAGACTTCCGCTCACCGCTTGGGCGATGCGAACGCCGTCGCGCGCACCACCTCCCGATGCGCCACGTGCACACGGCCGTCGGCGGTGCGACGCGGCACAAAGTCTGTCTCGACGTCCCACTCGCAGAAGCGCCCGCCGTCGGCGCAGAGCTCCAGGAAGAGCTGCGCGCTCGCGTCGCCAAAGTCGTTGCCCCAGAGCAGCAGGCTCTGCAGGCGGCTGGCGGTCGGACGCTCGGCGCTTAGACACGCGTCGGCGATCGCCACGAGCCCAGTGTCTGTGAGGTACGTCGAACAGAGCGCGAGCGCCGACAGATTGGAGCTGTTGTGGCGCAGCAGCTGTGCGAACGCGCTGGCGCCGGCGTCACCGAGGCGGTTCGCGCTCAGGTCAAGCTGTGCGAGGGACGCGTGGTGGAGCACGAGCGCGGCGAGCGCCGACGCACCCGTGGCTCCGATGGCGTTGGCGCGCAGCACGAGGCACTGCAGTGCCTGGTTGTCCAGCAGCCGCTCGGCCAGCACCTGCGCGCCGTCGTCCGTGAGCTTGTGCTTGCACAGGCTGATGGAGCGCAGCGTGTCGTTCACCTGCAGCATCTTGCCGATGTGCTGGATCGCCTCCTCCTATTTGGCGGAGAAGAGAGCGGCACATCGTGTCGCAGACTGCAAGTCAGAGAGCACACGTCGTTGGCAGCATCAGCGTGCTTCCTGCGGCGGCATACGCACCTCAGTGGTCTTGATCACAGGACTGTCCAGGTTGAGCGTGTGCAGCATCGTGTTCGTGCGCAGAGCCGCCGAGATGGCGATGAGGTTCTCAGTCTCGAGTCCCGTGTTCCCGACGTTGAGCTCTTGCAGCCCGCTTTCGCGCGACGCTAGTAGCTGCGCGATCGCGTGACCGCCGGCGACACGCAGTGGGTTATCGCGGAGGTCCAGCTTGCGCAACGTGGTGTTGTCGTGGAGGGCAGCACAGAGCAGGCGGCAGCTCTCGCCACCGAGATGGTTCCCTCGAAGCACGAGCTCCTCGATCGTGCTCGAGTACAGCGCAGTGGTCTGCAGCATGCGCGCGAGACTCGGCGCGGCGTCTAGAAGGTACTTGCGCTCGTCGTGCATGTGCTGTTGGTGCTCGTCGTCGGCGTCGCCGGCGGCCACGGCGTCCTGCTCCTCGCCCAGATGGTTGAAGCGCAGGTCGAGCACACGGATACCGGAGAGCCTGCTCTTGAGCACCGCAGCGGTGAGCGCCACGACGTGTATGTTGCGCACGCGGTTGCGGAAGCACTCGCGTGAGTTGCCCGCGAGCACGAGGCGCCAGTTGCGGCAGCCTTTCGTCGTCCCCGCCGCCTTGTCCTCGCTGCTGCCATCGGCGTCTTCATCATCGTCGCGCTCCTTAGCTTCGCGGCGCGCAGCAAGCGCCTGCGACGTGCGCAGCATCCCGGCGATGTGGCTCTCGCTCTTGGGGAAGAAGGCCGCCACCTGGTCGATCACGTCCTTGCGTGCCGTGATGCCGAGCGAGAGGCTCTCCATCTCGTAGTTGTGGACGAACTCGTCCATCGCTTCGCCGTCCAGCACCTCGCGAGACCCGCCGAGCAGTAGCTCCTCACAGTCGCGCAGACGCAGGCGGCGTAGGCGCTCGGGGCGAGGGAACGGGAGGCAGCGCGAGGCACAAGGTACCGAGCGGACCGTGAAAAGTCGCGTATTGAATGCTTCTAACTCGCTCACACGTCATTCGGTGACCGATCTGTACCGGTTTCTTCGCCACCACACGGAGGACTCTTCAAGATCGCGGCTGTGCTCGAAGGATCGCGAGATGCCCGGCAAGGCGGCGACGACCGCTGCGTCGACGGCCAAGGCGCCCGCGACGCCCGCCCCCAAGGACGAGCGCCCGGAAGACGCCAATGCGCCGCCGCCTCCAGACACCGACCAGGGTGGTGTGCGCAGCGGCACGTTCTCCTTCAGCGACGGCGCCAAGTACAGTGAGCGAGCGACGCGGTGGTGCCGAAGACGCGAGCTGCGCGGAGATGAGAGCTCAGCCCGCATGGGTGCCTCTGTGTGTGTGTGTGTGTGTGTGTCGACACTCAGAGGGCGAATACGCGACGCAGAACGGGCGCGTGGTGCGCCACGGCATCGGCGCGTTCGTGAGCGGCCCCGAGCGCTACGACGGCCAGTGGGAGAGCGACGAGATGCACGGCAGCGGCGTCTACTACTTCGCGACCGGCGCGCGCTACGAGGTGCGCGAGCGCGGTCGTTTGTTCACCATCCTGACCCTCTCTTGCTCTCATCGTCTCAGCTGTCTGTCTGCCTCGCTGCACAGGGCGCGTTTCAGCACAACGTGTTCCACGGCGCCGGTGTGTACACGTGGGCGGACGGCGCCATGTACGACGGCGGGTGGCACTTCGGCCGCATGCACGGCGACGGGCGCTACGTGGACAAGGACGGCGTCGAGTGGCGCGGGCGGTTCGTCAACGGCAAGTATGACAACGGCCGCGTCTTCCACACGCTGCGGTGACGTTGAGGTTGCGCGTCACAAGCAGTGCCACGTGCAGTGCACACACACACACTTAGTATACTGATAACTTAGCACTCAGCGCGCCAGCGCGTGCTCTCTGTCCGAGAAGGACGGGCAGTCCCTACGTGAGGAAAGAGTCGCGCAGCAGCGAGCTGGCGCGGTCCGTGGCCTCGAGCAGCCCGTGCTGGAGCCCGTCGATATCGTCGAGCGAGACGCTCCTGCTCCCGTACAGCTCGGCCTCGCATGCCATGAGCTGCTGCATGAAGCCGTGGTTCGGGAAGATGAGCGGCCGGCACTTGAGCACGTGCGCGTACGCGGCCGAGAGCGAGCACCGCGTCGTGACCATGACGTACCAGATCACGACCGTGGCCGAGCGCGAGACGCCCTGTATGCAGTGCACGAGCACGCGCGCGGCGCTCGACTCGCGCACGGCGCGGTCGATAAACGCGGCCGCGGCTGACAGTTGACCGACGATGTCGGCGTCCACGCGGTCCGGGATGTCCAGGTCCAGGTACGTGACGTGGTCGAGCGCGACGCGGTCGGCGGTCGGCGCGCCGACGTTGACGACGTGCGTGATGTGGAGCGCCGAGAGAACCGCGGGCGTGCTCGCCTGCCAAAAGTTGCCCAGGAACAGCAGTCCCTCGAGGATCTCGTTCGGGTACGCCTGGATGATCGCCGCCGCCGTCGGCGACTTGTTCGGGAGCGGCGCCGGGGCCGATTGCAGCAAAAAGTCGTACTTGCGCGCGAAGAGCGGGAAGCCCTGCGCGAGGAAGCGCACCGAGTACACGCGCCCCTCATGCAGCAGCAGGCGCGCGACGCGGTAGCCCCAGTCCATCTTGTAGAGCACGCTCGAGCGGTTCGCGCCGATGACCACGATCTCCATGAGGTCGCGCGCCGCGAGCTTGCGCGCCAGCGCGCGGTTCTGCGCGAGCTCGATGACGTCGTCCACGCTCTTCTTGCGGCCCTTGGCGTACGCGCAGTTGAGCGCGCCCGGCAGGTGCCGCTGCGCGAACTCGTCGGCGTCGCGGCAGTCGACGACCACGACGCCGCGCGTCTGCAGCGCGTTGTAGAGCGTCGTGACAGAGATCGTGGGCACGCGCGGGCGGCGCCGCACGAGCGCCGACAGCCGGCGCGACGTCGTGAGCCCCGTTAGCGAGCGCCCGCTGTCCACTTGCTCGTCGTCGTCGTCGCTTTCATGGGGACGCGACAGGCGCCGGCGTCGGCTATCGCTGCTGACGGCGGTGCTGCCGGACGTGAGCAATAGCTCCGGGTCCTCGTCGAGCGCTGCGGCGGCGCTCGCGTCGTCGGGCAGCTGCGCCGCGTCGGCGCCGGCGGGCGCGACCACCTGCAGCTGCACGTCGCCGCCGCACTGCGCGAGCCGCGCGCACCAGTCGGCGATCTGCATGGCGTGTCGGCTTCCTCGCAGCTGCCGCGGAATCGCTCGCTGCCTGCTGAGCAAGTGCGAGAACGAGCGAGGCGCCGGAGCCGCCGGCTTCCTTCGCAGAGCTTGAGCAGCGACGCCGACGACAGCGACAACGACAACGACGACGATTGCATGCGGCGCTTGGTTAAAAATAGCCACAAACAAGTCGTCGCGGTAGGGTTACGCTTCGCGCGGGGTATTGGCGCTCGGAGGTTTGGATACTATCGACTTGGCTCGCCTGCCGGAAGATATGCGTATAAAGGCTGCGCAGATGAGTTCAGCTTTTGCACTTTTTGTGGCTCGCGGGGTCGCCAGCTGCATGGCGATAGGTTCAATTCATTCCGTATTCAGGGGTGCGGATGGCGTGGCGCGTGCATCAAGTGCATGGAGCGAGCACCCAGCGGGAATGACGGTCCGCGCCTGCATGGAGCTGCACGAAGCGCCAGCGCTGGTCGTGTGCGCCGTCGCCTGCGGGTGAGCTGCTGCTGCTCCGGTGCCCTCCGGGAGCCTCTCGCGGCCGGAGGAGCTGCACCTGGAGAGCAGGATGCCACCCTGTCAATCAGAAGTGGGTCGCACGCAAATCCACCCGAACGTGTGGCTCAGCGCGCTCGAACCAGGACGGACGCGCCGCCTTCACTTCCGCGCAGCTGCCCGCAGGCAATCTATTGCTCTAGCTGCTTCAGCTGCTGCTGCTCTCGCCCTGCGGCACGAGCGCCAGCTTGGCCGCCTCGTACGTCGCGATCATGATGGCGCACGCCGGCGCCACCTTCGCCACGCGCGGCCCGAGTCCCGCAGAGAGCCCCGCGAGCCCTTCCTGCCGCCAGACCTGCCGCAGCATCTGCACGGACGACGAACTCGCCGCCGCGCTCGTCGCCGCCAACTCCGAGTACAGCGACGCCTGCTTGCGCGTCTTGACCACGTCGAACGGATGCGTCGCCACCGTCGCGAACGCGCCCGCCGCCACCCCGGCGAGCAGCGCCACGACCACCTGCCGCGTCTGCGCGCTCTCGATGCGCACACGCGGCGTTAAGAACTCCTTCGCCGACTCGATGCCGAGCCAGTAGAGCGCCGAGAACGGGATGTCGCGCGCCAGCGTCGCCCCGAGGCCGTGGTAGAGCTCGCGCACGCCGCCCTTGGCCGCCAGCCGCGCGTGGGTCGCGAACGAGTGCGCGCTCTCACCCGACTGCATGCGCACGCGGATGAGCTCGAGCGGCGAGAAGACGGAGGCGGCGCCGGCACGCGCGAGGCCGCCCGCGAGCATCGCGAGCGCGCCGTGGTTCGCGGTCGGGAAGGCCTCTTTGCCCCTGCTCAGCAGCAGCTCGTACGACGTGAAGTATAGTGCGGTGGACGGCACGGCGAGCAGTAACGTGGGCGGTAGCCCCGCGTAGAGCGCGAGCGGCCCTTCGAGGCGCACGATGCGCGCCATGGTGTTGAGCACGCTGTTGGGCTTGGGCGCGCAGGACAACTGCTCCGCCGAGCACTTGCACGACCTGAGCAGCTGCGCCTTTGGCAGCATCGTGTCCATGAGTCCGTTCGAGAAGTTGTAGTGCGAGCACTGCGGTTAGAAGCAGCAGTAGCAGCGAGCAGGAGCAGCACATGCAGAGCGATCAGCAACTTGACGGTCATGGGCGCTTGCTGGCGATTGGCGAGCGAACGCACTTGCTGCACGACCGGCGGGACTTTCACGGCGCTCGGCACCTGCACCTGCAGCCGCGTCTTCACCACCTCGAGCGCTATCAGCAGCAGGCGCCAGCGTCGCACTCAGCACTCGCACATAACAACCTAACAACTTGAGTACCAGCCCACGTACGTGTCACCTGCAGCGCACAAAGCAGCGAATACAATGAGTGTCCAAGTTACTCTATCCGCAGCGCCTCACGCATGCGACACGCGCGCACCACGAGGGACGTGAGCACTGCACCGACGGACGCGGCCAGCGGCTTCACCATGCGCTCGTCCATCGCGGCTTCAAGCGCCAGTGACCGTCCACCAGCAGCGTTCATCGCCCGATATTGTCGAGCTCTATTGTATTGGACGCGCAAGCTCGACTTTGAATACGGAACAGCTGACGTGCGGCTATCAGACATGATATGGAAACGTCGTTTCTAAATCAACTCGGCCCAAACTTTTCAGCGCTATTTTTACATCGAATAACAGGGCTGGAGGCTAGCAGCGCAAAAGAAATTCCGCAGCTTGGAGTTTATATGCCTTTTAGTGAGCACCCACGGATAAAACAGGCTGCTGCCAAGTCGCTCGAGAGCGGGCGCTGCTGCTGTCGCATACAAAGCCTCATACAAACCCACAAGGCTCGTCGCAGTCGAAAGCAAGAAGCAAGCAAGCAGCCTCAAGGACGACACCGACGCCGACAATGATGGAGCCGACCGCGACCACCGGTGCGTGTGTGTAGGCAGGCGCCCATGCAGGAGGAGCTCGAGCGAGAGGCCGCTGACGTGGAGAGCGCGGTTTCTCGACGGGAACGCCAGCTGCGCCGGCGCCCGCCGCGCGCCAGCCCTCGAACCTCCAGGTGCCGCAGGTGTTCAAGGAGAAGGCGGACGCGCTCGCGCACCAGATCTCCACGACGGACATCAAGCGCATCAACGGCTACATGCGCCTCGCGAACCTCGTGTGCGCCGCGTTGCTCGAGGTCACGTGCGTCATCCGCCTCTTCTCGGTGCCGAGCTACGCGCACTTCCTCGTCGTCGTCTACATCATGTACGTCGGCGGCACTAGCGGCGGTAGAGCCAGCAGCAGCTGAATGGATCAACGTACATGTGTCGCCAGGTTCCAGGCCGGCGCTCTCGTGTTCCTCGAGAACCACGAGCAGTTCCCGTCGGTCGCGGAGAAAGTGAAGCTCAACTTCGGCTTCATGTTCACGGCGTTCGGCAAGGCGGCGTTCATCCTCTCGTACGTCGAAGTGCATGCAGCGCACAGTCCTCCATCCTCCCACACATGCCTCAAGCAAGCGGTGTGCTCACGTCTGCCTGAAACGATGTTGTCCGCAGGATCTCGTTCCTGTCGTTCTCGCAGGGCACGTTCGGCGTGATCGTCGGCATCCTCTTCTTCGCGCTTGCGCTTTTCAACTTCTTCCTCATCTACCGCGTACGTGTGTGTCGCGCGACTGTTGCTGTCTTACCGCGCGCTATCTAACGTTGATTGGTTGGATGGGTTCCCGTCCCCCACACGCGCTCGCGCTCCGCAGCACCCGGCGTACCAGTCGCACATGACCAAGACCGAGGCTTCGAAGCAGCAGGACGAGGACCTGGAGGACATGCCGGAACTGCGCTACAACCAGGCGCCGGTGGTGGCCGTCGTGCAGCCGCCGAGCGCCACCGCCAAGACGGCGCACGTGGTCGTGTAAGCGCGTCCTCTATCACGTAGCAGCTCTGCGCTCTCCTTCCTACCTTGCATGCCTCCTTCCTGCATTCCCCTTTTTCCCAGCAGTTCTGCCGCTCTCGGTGGCAGCGAGCAGCGTACTTTAAGCTTCAAGATATGAGCGACAGACCGAACAAGCGCGCGGGCGCGAATGCGTGCTCCTGCCATTCATTTGCTTGCTCGTCGCTTGGGCGTCGACGGTCAATTCCGGCGGTGCAGACAGCGAGAGGCGACTATGTGCCTCCCGTGTCCTCACCCCTCGAGAGCTGCCTGTCGCCGCCGTTACTTTCCTGACCGTCGCTTTACTCCTTCGCCTCGCCGCCGTGCTGCGCGACGACGCCGTTGCCGTGGTACTTGAGCGTCCGGACCCAGTTGCTGCGGCGCCCTGTCGGGTGCTTGAAGTGCACGTGCGCCTTCTTGCCCTCGCGCTTGAGCATGTTGTCGATGTCCTGCGGCAAGAAGTTGTACGAGTACGAGAGCTCGCCGTTGAAGTCCCCCACCTCGGCCGGCTCGTCGATGTCGATCTCCCAGCCTGCAGCCAAAACGCACCACCAGAATACGCAAACACCCTCAGTCTCTCCCTATGTGGGAAGCCACGGAGCGCTCCCAGCCGCACGCGCGCGTACCCTGCTTCTCGGCAAACTGCACGGCCTCCTCCTTCTTGTCGAACTTGAGCACCATGCTGTGGAGCGGGTCCGCCGTGCTCGTCCAGCCCATGAGCGGGTTCTGCCACGTGCGCGGCGCGTCGAAGCGGAGCTCCCAGTGGCGCGTGTTGTACGTGCCGCTCTGCATCTGGTGGCGCGCCGGCATGGAGATATGCGCCTTGCGGCCGACCGTGAAGTCGCCCGTGCCCGACACGAGCGCCACCTCCTTCGGGTGCGAGATCTCCGAGTCGCCGACCGTCGGACTCGCCGCCTCCGTCGCGTGGTACGGGAGGACTGCGTGCCGCAAACACACATGTATAATCACTCAGTCAATTCCTGTCGTCTGCGCATCCCGTGCGAGCGAACGCACTCGTGCGCGCGGCGTCCTCGAGCTGCTGCTTGGTGAGCTTCTCCGCGAGCGCGTCCTCGGCGGCGAGCGCGGCGGCGGCGGCCGCGGCGTCGTCCTTGCTCGCCTCGGCGGAGAAGCAGCGCGCAGCTGGGGCGCGCACGCTGGCGGCGGCGGCGCGGGTCGAGCGGAGCACGCGCAGAGCCATGTCGTTGGTCAGGAAGTCGGTTGCCTCGCTCGCTGTCGCTCGTAACAGACTTGCTTTCTCCCTTTTGTGTGTGGCGTGGAAACCAGGCTCGCGCTTAGGTGCGATGTGGTGTTATTAACATGAGGCCACGATTCCACTAGATGCGAATAGTCAACCATACCGTGGATTTCCCTTTAAGTCGCCACGTGCTGGAAACCTAGCAGCCGACTGACACACGGACTATGGCTCTCCCAGGAAGACCCGGTGGAGGAGCACGCTCGCTCGCATCGACTACTTTGACGTGCTGACGGCTGGTCTGGAGACTGCCGGTATCTTCGCACGTGCACGAATGCAAGTTACACCTTCTCTGTTGTCGTGGAGGAGGCAACGAACGGCGCCGAACACGCCTGTAGTAGGACAGTGGCAGACGGCATCCAAGGTCGCGCGGAATCCACTCGCAGAGTGGAACACGTTGTCGAGTGGCAAATTCGTTTGGTGCACGCGTTGGACTTGGCGATAGACATCGCGGCGCCGCGCGTGCGTGTGCACATACACACCTGCACACGTGCGCGCTTTCTTCTCCGGCACAGAGGCACTGAGCGTATCCAGCGCATCGGCATGATGTTGACCATCGATTCCATCAAGAATGACGAGCCAGAATTGAATCGAGCTGACAAGCAGCCTCTCTGGCTTTTGCGCATACAAATCATTAGTCATTCGACTAATTCCGTGTCGGCAGAATCGTCTCACCAAAAAGATCCACTTGACCAGTTAGTGGAGTGGTTCACTTCGACACCCAGCAGCAAGCGCCGAGCAGCAAGCGGCGCTCCCGCCCGCGTATCCGCGCGTCACTCTCTCTCTCTCTCTCTCGCTCGCTCTCTTCGCCTCCCGCTCCCCGCCGCTCGATGCACGTGAGCCAGGCCAACGCGTCCATCCGCCGCTCGCGCACCTTCAACGACTCGTCGATGCCCAAGTTCGGCGAGCAGCGGCCGCCGCGCGCGGACGAAAAGGCAGCGCTGCTGCCGCACGGTCAGTCGCACGGAACGCCTGGCGGCAGCGCGGCGACGCCCGGCTGGCGCGAGGACCTTGCTGCCATATACCATATGGTGCTCGGGCAGCGCCTGAACGTGCTGCTGCTCGTGGCGCCGTTCGCCATCTGGGCGTACCTGGCGTCGTGGAGCGATGCGTGGATCTTCGCGCTCAATTTCATCGTGCTCGTGCCGCTCGCCAACATGCTGGGCGAGGCCACGGAGGAGCTCGCGTTCCACACGGGCGAGACTATCGGCGGGCTCGTGAACGCTACGTTCGGCAACGCCGTGGAGGTCGTCGTCGCGGTCTTCGCGCTGCGCCAGGGCGAGATCGCCGTCGTGCAGGCGTCGCTCATTGGCTCCGTGCTCTCCAACCTGCTGCTCGTGCTTGGCTGCTCGTTCATCGCCGGCGGCTTTGCGAGCAAGGAGAACAAGTTCAACGCGACGGGCGCGAGCGCCAACTCGTCGCTGCTCATGCTCTCGAGCTTCGCGATGCTGCTGCCGTCGTACATCTACTACTTCTCGGGACCCCACGAGAGCGAAGAGAACCGAATGTCCAAGACGCTCGCGCTCTCGCGCATCGCTGCGATCTTCCTGCTCTTCATGTACGGGCAGGACCTGTTCTTTCACCTCTACACGCACATCGAGCTATTCCAGAGCGAGGTCGTGGATGAAGAGGACATGGCGCTCTCCAAGCGCGCGAGTGCGTTCATGCTCTTGTTGGCCACTCTTCTCGTCGCCGTCTTCTCCGAGATGCTCGTGTCGTCCCTCGACGGCTTCGCGACCGAGCTGAGCATCAGCAAGTCATTCATCGGCATCATCCTGCTCCCGATTGTGGGTAACGCCGTGGAGCACGTGACGGCCGTCAAGGTGGCGCTGAACGACAAGATGGAGCTCGCGATGGGCGTCGCCGTCGGCTCCGCCACGCAGGTGTCGCTCTTCGTCGTACCTGTGGTTGTGATCGCCGGCTGGATCATGGGGCAGCCCATGACGCTCGCGTTCCCGCAGTTCGAGATCATGATCTATCTCATGGCCATCGTCATTGTGTACGCGATCATCGCGGACGGCAAATCCAACTGGCTCGAGGGCTCCATGCTCGTCACGGCGTACGCGCTTGTGGCCGTCGCACTCATTTGGGTGCATATCCCGAACACCAACTAAGCCGCTCGCTTGCCAACTCGCCAGCAGTACACGCTCAATCCATTTGCCATCGCTTCCTCATACGAGTCGATCGTCGTCGTTCGGATCTATTGGTTAGTGTACATGGTGGTTGGCTATCTACTTACTCTATTGCTTGAAGGACTTGCGCGTGACGCCGGCCATGCAGTCGACGCACACGCGCACGCGGCGCACGAGCCCGATGCGCTCCTCGGCATCCTCGACGCTCGAGCAGTTCCCGCACGTGTAGTAGCCGCAGAGGCAGCAAAAGTGCTTCTTGCGCAGCAGCAGCGGCTGGAACGGAACGTCGCACGTGAAGCAGCTCGACGACATCGCGCGCAGCGACGACGATGATAACGAGAGCGAGAGCGACCGCGGGCTCTGCAGCAGGTGCATGGTCCCGAGGCGCCGCCGGCGCACGATGTTCACCCACTTGCTCGTCACGCGCGTCATCTCGCGCAGTGTCTGCACCGTCGACTCCCGCAGCTTGGCGCCGCCCTCGGAGCTCAGCTCGTGCGTGCCGTAGAAGAACACGATCGTGTGCTTCGTCGCCGGGTCCTCGCGTAGCACGTAGCCGGCGAGCGCGTCGCCGACGATGTTCGGACGGCGCTCACCCGCCGGCGTCACTAGGTCTTGGCTACGACGGATGGTCTGCATGACGCGGCACGCCGTGCGACGCTCCCAGTTCGTCTCAGTGTAGTCCAGCAGCGTGACGTTGCGCTTGGTGTTCAGCTGCTGGCTGCGCCGAGTGCGCGCAAGCAGACGGCTGCGGCGGAAGCACAGGAACTTGATCGACAGGTGCGCGGACTGCGCGCTGGAGCTGAGCGTCGGTACGGAGCGCACGTTGACCGCGTAGCCGAAGCGGTCGCCAAGGATCTCGATGAGGCTGGCGTTGAGCTGGTCCGAGTCCTCGCTCGAGAGCACGCGCGAGATCTCGTCAATAGAGCACGGCACCGTGGAGCGCGCGACGATGCTGAACGCGCGCGCCGAACGCTGCTCGAACACGGCCTCGTGCCTGTTCGAGCTGCCGCCGCGGCGCTGTGTCCACTCGCCACTAGCGAACTCGCTCGAGGTAGCGGCCGCGAGCACGCGGAACATGGCGGAGCGCGCGAGGCTGCTGAGCACCTCGTTGTCGGCCGCATCATCCCCTCCAAGGTCCGAGAACCCAGTGCGGAGGTCATCAGAGACGGCGGACGAGGTCGGCGACGTGGTGCCGGAGCTGTGGCTGCTCGCGTACTCGCTGCGGCAAGCAGCTTCCGGGACACACACAAACGGACTGCGCATGGCCACGGGTGAAGCGGCCGGCATGCTGAGCTGAGCTGAGCTGAGCTGCGGCGCTGAAGCGATGCTGTGTGCGTGTGGGGACGCGAATTGGAGAGTGAGGACTTCCAAGGCGGTAGCGACCACGGTCAACTGGAGCTTCTGGCTGGATACGACCAGGATTCCGTGGGAGGTGGACCACTGTGGTCGGCGGAATGAGTTTTCGAGTATAATTTCTGACTACTTTCAGGCAAAAAAGAGCCAGCAGCTTCAGAAACTCTTCAGAGCTCGTCGTGGTCGCCGTCGGAGCCACGCTTCGGAACCCTCAGTGGGCTCGCTCGCTCGCTCGTTCGCTCCGCTGCATACTCAAAGTCGCGCCTGTGTCAAAGCCCGAAGATGTCGCGAGTTTTCGTGCGATGTCAGCACGAAGCGCTTCGACATCGACATCGGCATCGAAGCTGTGAGCAGGACTGCGAGTCACAGGTTCTGCGTGCAAGTGACTCAGTCGTGGAATGTGTGATTTGGACGAACGTGTAACAGTCGTTAGGGCGATGATATATAGTTTCCTAGCAAGCATCTCGCAGTGAGATCTCCTACCAGCGCTAGAAGAAACTGGAAGATCGAAGGACCTGGCGAGCTTGCTCGCGCTCACGCGCGAGCGCGCGCGCTTCCTGTCGCGCAGATACGCACACTCACGCACTTATTCTTCTGTCAACAGCGTCGCTGGAGGCCAGCGCGCGATCTCGCCCGAACAAAACTTGGTGTTGATCGAGTTGACAGCGTTATCTTGCTGCTACGATCGAACTACTTTGACTGCGCCAAAAAAAGCTCGATGAGCGATGAGCGATAAACAGTGTAGCTCCTTTCGCGGACTACAGCTGCTGAGGCAGGGGGCGAATGAGCCAGCAGGTCAACGGCACGGGGCTTCTTCAAGCGTCTCGCTCGCACTCCGGTCGCTTTCTGGTCACACGACTGATAAGTGGCCAGTGGTAGCAAACCGCACAAACCTCTCTGCTCGATCTCAACCTGCCTCGAGTTTCTCTCAGAGGTGTGCGGTGCCAGAACAATCGATGGCCATGCGCGCGCATGAGCATGCCGATCGACAAGAACTGGATGAGTGGAACACTCACTACTTGCGTGTTGTGGCGGTAATTTTCACAAGGCGACTTGCGGATGATCCTGAGTCTGTCCGTCTGTCTGTGATGTTACTCGCCTCGTCGCAGGGGCAGCATATAGCCCAAACTCACGAGAGTGCACACAGACACGAAGACACGTGGACCATCACGGATGCATGTCCAATCGCTACCGAGAGACCGGGCAGAGCTATATTTCAAAGTGCTCTAAGTCTGTCAACCTATAACTGTCGATCTATAAACATCAACTTTGAACGAGTAAATCCTCCAGCTGCAGACAACTACAGGAGCCGAAGCTTCTCTGGCGCACTTCCAAGCAGGAGGTCGTCGAAGGCGCAGTCGAGCGTGTCGCGGCCCGCGTAGCAGTCACTCTCTTCACTATCTCGCTCAGGTCGCGAGCGGAGTGCACGTTCGTTCACGTCGTTGACACAGCCCCGACATACGCGTAGGCGCCGGACCTTGCCGAGATCCTGCTCGACATCCTCGACACTCGAGCAGCTCGCGCACGCGTGCGAGCCGCAGAGCGAGCAAAAATGGCGCTTGCGGAAAAGCTGATGGAACTCCTCGCCGCAGCCGACGCACGAGAGCTCGAGCAGTGACCGCGAGGCGTCGAGCAGCGGATCCAGGATCGGCTGCGCTCCGAGTCGCCGGCGCCGCACGATCGCGACCCACTTGGTCGACAGCTGCGCCAGCTTGCGGTATCGGTGGATTGCTGCGTGGCGGTGCGCGCGGTCTTCCAACTCACCGCTCGCGTACGCGCCGTACAGCAAGACCACAGTGTGCTTCGTCTCAGGGTCTTCGTGCAGCGCGTAGCCGCAAAGCGCACCGCCCGCGCGGATGTGCACATTCCCGTTCGGACCGCGACGGGTGCGCGTGATCGTCTGCAGCGCGCGGCGCTCGCAGCCCATTGCCGTGTCGCGCTCGGTGAAGTCCAAGTAGTTCCCTTCGGCATCCATCGATGTCGGACTTGAGTCGTTGAACGCGATCACTCGGAGGGCGAGGTTCGCGGTCGTGTCTGACTTGTCGTATGTAGAGGTCGGCACAGACCGAACCGTGACGCCGTAAGCAAACTCGTGGCCGAGCAGCTCGATCATGCTAGCGTTGAAGTGGTCGGAGCTACTGCACGAGAGCACGGCCGAGATCTCCTCGAGCGTACACGGCACCATCGACTTGGCGATGATCCGATATTCACTGTGCGACCGGTGTTCCAGCACGAGCTCGCTCGTCGGCGACCGGAGCTGTTTCCACGTGCCCTTGACGAATGTGTTGCATGAGATGGAGCTGACCTGTTTCATGGCTGCGCTCGCGATGGCGCGCAGTGCGTCGTCCTCGCTCAGGTGGCTGCAGCTGCTCGAGGTAGAAAAGGAAGCGTGCATCCGCAGCGGCGACATGGGTCCGAGCGTGATCGCACTCTCGCTGTCATCGGTGCTCGTGGTGTACTGCGAGTTGCATGTGTAGGAGGACTCGCCGGTCTTCGGTTCCGAGTGCAGGCGCGCTCTTGGCGCGAAGATCTCCTCAGGGCCTCCGGACTGCGAGCGCGACTTGAAGAGCATTCGCCAGGAGATGTGGTGGTGGGAGTGCAGCTCCGCCATGCTTGTGTCTTTGTCTCTCTGTTGAGCGATCGTCCTAGGATTATTACTGTGTTTCGAGCGGCGGGTTCAGGAATGAACACTTCGCTTCCGAGGTCAGTTGGATGAGAGGAAGGAAGGACCAAACAATCCGCCGCTGCGACATGGACAAATCGCTCGCGGCCATGTGTTTCTGTCCGGCGCTGTGGTCGACGCTGCTCACGAACACCTTCGGTGACTCTACAAGGTCGAGCGGACCTGCGGTGTCTCCTGTCGAACCAATCAATCGATCCTCCGAGAGTGGCACCTCAACCTTGGCAGAAGAGAAACGCGGCGCGACGTCACAGCGAGGGGCACACACCGTTTCGAGCAAGCAGTCAAGCAAAACAAGTAGAGCAGAAGGGAGGGAGGGAGGGACAGAATGAGAGACCTCTCATACTATCTGTCGGCCAGCTTAGCGATCAGCAAGCGATCGACAGCGGCCGCTTCTTGCTGGGAATGTAATCACCCGCGGTTGAAGACTCTACCATATCGACTGCAGAGCAGTCCTCGATCTTCATGCGCGACGCGCACGACGCAGCTGAAGTTCGTCGCTTGCGCTCTTCGCTGGATCGGCGAAGGTGCAATGCAGGAGGCTCGTCCCTTTCGCCGCGAGCCGACTCATTGGACGAGGAGCGTTCAACACGGACGCTCGACGCTGGATCGAGCGCACACCCGACGACAGGCGAGTACTTGCCTTCCGAGCGTGCGCTCTGCACTCTGGGACACCTGCTGGTCTCCCTGCATCATCCACCAACTGCGAGTTGGTCACTCGCAGTGCAGATCCAGTTATCCAAATGTGTCTGACCGACGACGACACGCAATGCAGTGCATTTTCACGGACTCCATCAGAACCGCGGCCGAGTGAACAGAGTATACCGAACGATAACGCGTAGAAACTGGTAGGTCAATGCTGAAGGCAAGCGTGGATCAGGCGATGATGTCGTCGATGCACATGTGCATGCATCGTCAACATCTCAAAGGAAGACCGAACGTGGAGAAGAGCCTGAAGTGCAGATCCATCTTTCAAGGTTGACCTTGAAGGAACGTTGTTACTTTTGCCTCTCAAGAGTGCCTAGTCACTAAGCAGCGAGCGATCCAAAAATCGGGTATTGACTCGCAAATCGGGTGACACGGTGATGATGACAGTTCCATTGAGACGACTGCTGCTCGCGCTGGCGCTGAGCCTCGCGGTCCTCTCACTAGTCGCTCGAACAACAAACAAAGGCGCATCCGGCGTCGCTGCAGCGACGTGGTCGGGAGACGATGAGGACGCCGATGACGACGACGACGACGACTCCGGCGACTTCGACTTCATGTCGAGTGACGTGCGTCAACTGCTCTCGGTCCGTTGATGGCCATGTGCGGCAAACTGACTATCTGGGCGTACGCGCAGCTGAACGTGATACCAGGAGGCAAGCAGAGCGCCGTGTGCAGTGGGCAGCAGTGCGCTGCGACCGACGGATCCAGCGTCACGATCGAGTCTGTGGCGGCGCGAGGCCTCGTGACGAAGAAGCCCAAGGTCCAGGACATCCTCCAGGTTCGCCCGCGTACTTTGAAATAAATGCTGCACGAGCAGAAGCGTTGCTGACCGTCTGCTGTGTGCCGCTGTCGATAGGAGCACTTGCGGTTCGCCACGAATGTGGACCGCAAGGCGTTCGAGGGCGAGACGCTGGGCTACGTGACTCCCTGGAACAGCCGCGGCTACAACTTCGCCAAGCTATTCCGCGCCAAGTTCACGTACATCTCGCCCGTGTGGCTGCAGATCCGGGAGACCCCGAAGGACAAGACACCGATCGTGACCGGCACCCACGACATCGACCAGCGGTGGGTCGACGAGGTGCGCGCCGGCGCCGGTCCCAAGATTGTGCCACGCGTCGTCTACGAGCGCAACAAGCTCGCGTCCGTGGACGTGCCGGTGATCATCAACGAGCTGCTAGCGCTGAGCGACCGTCACGCGTTCGACGGCTTTGTATTTGAGATCCCGGTCGCGGAAGGGACAATGGACTTGCTGCTGCGGATGGGCGAAGCGTTCCAGAACGCCAACAAGCTGCTGCTCGTCGTCCTCAACCGCAGCACGAAGGGGGTGCGGTGTACATCGGTCTGATGGGTATCAGAGTGCGCTCGAATGCTTGTTCACACCACTGCGTTGCGACAGGGAAAGCTGCCGATCTCGCACGAGATGTTCCAGGAGCTGCTCCCGTTCGTGCACCGCTTCTCGATGAACGCGTACGACCTCCAGGCGCCGGGACCGAACGCACCGTATCCGTGGCTGCGCACGACACTCGAGGCGCTGTCGAGCGAGGAGAAGACGAAGATCCTGCTTGGGATCCCGTTCTACGGCTACGACAACGCAGGTTCGCGTCGCATACGTGCATTCACCATTTGAGCATCAGAGGAACTGCGTGGCTCATGTGTGTGTCACCTTTGCTCTCCAGAGGCTGTAACTGGTCCTGCGTACATCGACACGCTCATGAACCAGGACATCAAGAAGATCCGCTGGGACACTACCGCCAGAGTATGTGTGTGTGTGTGTGCTGAGGAAGCTTCTCATCTCGTCCGCTGTGCGTGATGGCGCTAACCATCTCGAACAATCCGCGAGCAGGAGTGTTCGAGCGAGTACTACTCGAAACGCGGAGGGGATCGCCACGTGGTGTTCTATCCGTGTCTCCAGTTCCTTCACGATCGCTTGCAGTTGTACGAGGAGTTTGGCGTCGGGGCCGCGATTTGGGAGATCGGCCAAGGTCAGACGAACGCAAGCAACACGGCTTCTCTTGATGAAAAAAGCTCACATTAAGCGTATGTGTGTATGCAGGCTTGGATTACTTCTTCGATTTGCTGTAGTTGAGTGCGTGAACACAGGCAACATCGACGGGCAACATCGACAGCAACATATCCACCAAATAAACAGCGTCACGGCGCCTTGGCATGCGCCTCACCATCGTCCACTGCGCCCTCCGCCTCGTTCAGTGCATTGCCGTTCGAGTTAGCAGTGGCCGGATCTGCTCCGCTGTCCTGAAGACTCGCGCCAGCAGCACCACCACCAGCAGTCGGCACGGCTCCGCCTTTTCGGCTCACGTCCACAAACTCCTTAAGCACTTTGCGGACGTCGCTGAGCGAGTCGACGCCAAACGACCACGCATGCCGACCGCCGCTGTGCTGCACGTCGGGACCCACAACCACCGTAAAAATCGACACGTTCTCCGCCATGCGTACGGGCACCTTGTGGAGCCGGCTGAACGCGACCTTGTTGTCTTCGTCCGCGACCTCGTCCATCGAATCGACGTCGTTCTCGTCAAAGCTTACGGACGCATTCGGTCCGTGCATTTTGCGTATCTGAGTTTGCCTCACACCGCTCGGCTGAGACTGCGAGGGTCTCCTGGTCACCGAGCCGCTCCGCTCGCGAGACTTTGGAGTAGCGCCTCCAGCCTTTTCCTCCGCCTCGCGCTTGCGGTTGCTCTCGTGGCGCTCGTTCGACTCAGTCACGAGCGTGGTCAGTGTCTGGAACATCTGGTCGTCCGTAACGTCGTCGCACACGCAGAGCACGAAGTCGACCTCCTGGTTGTTCTTCTTTGCGATCTGCTGCGGGAGCGACAAGTGCTTGAGGATGCCTTCCAGTACCTTCGTCTTCGTGCACCCTTCGTGCTCGACACTGACGTACTTGTGTCCCTGGTACACCTCAAGCGCCGTGCCGATGAGTTGGCGCTCGAGGATGATCTGCAAATCCTTCGCCTGCCAGCCACCAAAGTCCTGATCGGCGTCGCCATAATACCACGTCAACGAGCTCTCCTTGTCCTCGATGTAGCTCCCAGGCGTCCGATCAGTGAAGTTGACCATCACAGGGAGCACCAGGTCCTTCCACGACGTGTCTTCCTCGATGAACGAGTCCGTGCTGCTGAGAGGTCCGCCGGTGCTGCTACCCACATTCACACCACCGCCGCCACCACCGCCACCTTGGCTCGAAGTGCTCGTGTACCCTCCGCCTCCGTACGACGAGTAGCTCGCCATGCTGCTGATGCTCAGACTGCGACGGCTCTGGGTGTCGTTCTGCGACAGAAACGCCGAGTCAACGGTGTTGCCGCTGCTCACGCCGGCGCGCGCAGTGGCCGAGTCGTAGTGGAACTTGCTCATCGTCTTCCACTGCTCGCGGTCGTTCTTTAGGTTCATGCGGTAAAAGAACCCGTCTTCCGCTGCGACGCCGACGCGCACGCCGTTCAGCCACGTCTCCAAGAACCTCCGCTCGCGTGCGCTTAGGATGAACACGGTGTTGCTCTCGTCCGCGCTGAGCGAGTCCAGGAGCGACTTGAAGTTCGGACCGACTGCAGCAAGCGGCAAAAGCGAGTGCTGCGGCGTCAGCGTGCGGTCGTAGTCTAGGATGATCACGCGATTCTTCGACTCGCGATACGCCTGCACAATGCTTTTGAGGTCGAGCTTCGGCAGCTGCGCGCTCTTCTCGCGGTTCTGCTGCACCGCGCTGCCGAGCTCGCCCAGGAACTGCATGCTCCACGACGTCGCGGTGTTCGACGAGACATAGCGGTACAGCTTCTGCTGCCGGAGCTCGCGCTCGATACGCGACATGCTCAGCGCCTGGTGGATGCTCACCGCGAGGTCTTCCGTGTTCCACGGATTGATCACAAGCGCGCCGCTGAGCGACTGCGAGCAGCCGGCAAACTCGCTCAGCACCAGCACCCCTGGGCCACCATTCTCGCCCTCCCAGTCGGTCAGAATCTTCGTCGGCGACAGGTGCGGTGACGAAGTGCTCGACTCCTTCGAAGAAGCGGCGCCGCCCAGCTTGTCTCCGTCGTCGATGGGGCTCACGCTAGAAGTGCTGTTCCTGCGTGCTCCTTTCGTGCGATCTTCCTTGCGCCTCATGAAGTGCTGCTGGCAAACGATAAACTCGTGCGAGACCAAGTTCATCCCGTCACGCGTCGACGTGACGAGACACACGTCAGCCAAATTGTACAACGCGCAGAGCTCCTCGTGCGGCACCTCACGCTGGTGGATGAAGTGGATCGGCGCGTAGTCCAGAGACCCGTACGTCCCGTTGATCCGCCCAACGAGCTGATTGACGTGCGACAGCAGGCTCTTGAAGCCCTGCGTGCTCATTTCAAGCTGATGCGAAGCCTCGGGTCCAGCATTCGCGGGCGCTTCTGCGGCAGCTGGCTTGCCGGCGCTGCCTGCCTTCGCAGGCGAGCCAGAGCCCGGCTTGCTCGAGTTACTTTCACTGGTCGCTTTCGACTCACGCACATTGGCCGAAGTCGACGAAGAGCTGTCGACAACCCCCGACCGCGACGAGATGCCAATCTGGATGAGCACGACGTTGTGCTGCCACTCGGGGAAACGACTGAGAAGCGCTTCCATCGCAAGCAGCTTGTGCGGGATACCCTTGATGTTGTCCAAGCGGTCGATGCCGAGAATGATACGCTTCGAGCCGAACTTGCGATGCAACTCGCTTACGCGGTTCAGCGTCTGCAAACTCGAGGCAGTGCGCGCGAACGGCTCGACGCTGATGCCGATGGGGAACACGCCGACGGATGTGACGTGGTCGCGGTCGCCAAGCGTGCTCCGGATGCCCTTGTGCGAGCAATCTACACCAAGCAGGCGCTGGCACGTTGACAGGAAGTGACCCTCGTAGTCAAATGTCTGGAATCCCACAAGATCCGCTTGTAGCACGCCCGTCAGCAGCTGCGAGCGCACAGGGAGGCGGCCGTAGACATCGGACGACGGGAACGGAGTGTGCAGGAACCACCCAATGTGGCACAGCGGGATGCGCTGGCGCAGCAGCGATGGTAGCAGCATCAAGTGGTAGTCGTGGATCCAGACCGAGTCGCCTTCGTTGTAGATCTCGGCGATCGCGTCGGCAAAGCTCTCGTTCGCCGACTCGTAGGCGCGCCAGTCCTGCTTGTTGAAGCGCTTGCTCACGTGGACGTTCGCGTTCGCGCCGGGCTGCGTCGTGAGCGCCATGGGCTCCGAGACGTAGTGGAAGAGCGTCCAGAGCACCTCAGCAGAGAAGCCGTTGTGACGATTCGCGACCTCAGACGAGAGGAACACCGGCAGGCAGTTGTGCTGCAACAGCAGCCGGCGCACGGACTCGTGCTCGTCCTTGGGGATGTGCTGGCCGACCCAGCCAACCCAGAGGAAGTTGAGGTCGTTGCGCACGCCCGTGAGGCACATGAGCTTGTCGAGCCCGCCGGTGGTCTTGGTGGCCTTCCAGCGACCGGTCTGCGGCACGCGCTCGAGCACCACGGGGAGCGTGTTGGACACGACGATGAGCTGGCTCGAGGCGGCGCCAGGCTGCGCGCTCGCCGGCCCCGCCGCTTCTTCGTCGCTGTCCTCGTCTTCCTCGGCGCGCAGCTGCATGAGCTGCAGCTGCAGCTCCTGGATGTTCGAGAGGATCTCCTGCTCCTCGATCGAGATCGTGTCGAGCTTGCTGAGCTCGTAGTCGGCAGCGCGCTGCGAGACGAAGAACTCGTTGCGTGGCGACGTGGTGGCGGGCGGCGGCGGCGGCGCGTCGCCTGCTGGCGCGCTGATGCGCAGCGCGGGCGGCGTGGCAGCGGGCTCGGCCATGGAGCGCGGGAGTGGAGGCGACTTCTGGCAGGAAGCGACTTGTGGCCGACGGCGCGGATTAGGAACTGCTGAAGGCGCTGAAGATCCGCCGCGACCACTTCAAACTCGGAGCCAAGCGGCAGTTTGTTCGAGATTATCGATTATCGAATGCGGCTACTTCGTCGAGTATCTGTTTATCGGACGTGTATTTCCGGGTGTTTTCTGGGAAATGAAGGGTGCTGGCTGTTTTTTCCGCGAGATGCGCGGCTGGATACGTAATAGTCGGAAGCTATATTAGTGGGTTCCACGTATTTACAGAGAAAGGCCCCACACATCACGAAAAGACAGCATGGAAGCCGAGGAGCTCGCGGGCAGCAGCAGCTGCGCTCCGGCGGCGCGCAGCCTGTTCGACTCGCGCACGCGCGCCGACGGCGACGGCGACGGCGGCGACGGAGACGAGACGCCGCGCTACCTCACGCGCGGCGGCGGCGCGCGCTCGTTCAACGAGGCGTTCGCCGCCATCCGCAACACGGACTCGTACACGGCGCCGGCCGCCGCCAAGGACCCCAAGGACCCCAAGGACGCCGCGACGCTCGTGCTCGTGAACCGCTGCCAGACTGGCAACCCGCTGCTCAAGGCCGTGCGCAACGTCAGCCTCGAGTTCCGCGACGGCCTCGTGCCCGACTACGTGCTCGAAGGCGCCGCCTGCGTGCTCTTCCTCAGCGTGCGCTACCACCTGCTGCACAACGGCTACCTCGAGGACCGCATCGAGCGCATCCGCAAAGAGGACCCGGCGCCGTACCGCACCAAGGTCGTCATCTGCTTCGTCGACGTCGACGACAACGAGGTCGCGCTGCGCGAGATCAACCGCGTGGCGCTGCTGAGCCAGTTCACACTCATCTTGGCGTGGAGCTGGCTCGAGGCCGCGCGATACCTCGAGACCCTCAAGGCGTACGAAAACAAGTCGGCGACGCTCATCAAGGAGAAGGTCGAGGCCGAGTTCTTGCCGAAAGCCAACGACGTCCTCACCTCCATCCGCTCCGTCAACAAGACCGACGTCGTCACGCTGCTGTCGACGTTCGGCACGGTGCGCGGCCTCATGAACGCGTCGATGGAGGAGCTGTCGTTGTGTCCGGGTGTCGGCGCCAAGAAAGTTCGCTTCATGCTCGAGACGTTCAACGAGCCGTTCATGAAGAAGTAGCGTCGTGGTGAGTGTGTTGCGGTGTCGCCTTTAGTATGTACGGATATCTTGATCGCCAATGCAGAGAAGCACGGATGTAGAGCGACGATACGGAAATTGTGCTTGTAAGTGTGTGGATGCACTTCTAGTCTTACGCCCGCCGAGGTCGACAGTGCCTGGCATAGCGGAATGAGGCGAGAGTCACCAG
This sequence comes from Globisporangium orthogonon, assembly GCA_023334005.1. Classification (NCBI taxonomy): domain Eukaryota; phylum Oomycota; class Peronosporomycetes; order Pythiales; family Pythiaceae; genus Globisporangium; species Globisporangium orthogonon. The sequence goes on along the minus strand of JAASFW010000131.1, from coordinate 12,112 downwards.
CTAGAGTCTTGAAAGAGCTGGTGTCCTCCGAGCAGTGTATTGCTCCCGTGTCGAGCGTCCAGATCAAGTGCCAAGAACGTGTTCACTCGTGTACAATGTTCACCTTTTCCGTGCAGATATGAACTTGTTCTCGTGTGTTCGGGTGGTTGGTGTTCAGATGGCAGGGCGGAATGGAGGCGAGAGCAGCACCATGTCCAACCATCGCTGGTGGCTTTATTGTCAAGCGTCCAGATATCAAGTACCGAGATCAAGTAGCTTCATGCTCAATAAGAGGTACCAACCATCGACACGTTCGAGAAGCAACGCAACGGGACGAACGAGAACAAATCAACGCTGGCCGATGATGGTGGGAGATGTCACGAGCTACCAATCTGCCAATTCTCTCTCACACACAACAGCCCGCTGCTGGACTACAAAGCACGCACCGTGCACGCCAAGCGCCTCAGTCCTCCTTCTTGCTAGCACTAAAGCACACAGGAAGAAGCGATACAATACATGAGAAAAGAGATCTTCGCATCTTTACTAGCACCGCTGCCGCTCCTGCCGGTCGCAGTCTCTCTCTCCACCACGCCACGAGAACCTCCGAAACTCAAGCGCTTCGGTCGGTCGATCTGGCGCCTGGCGAGACGAACGCGACCGCGAGAGCGGCAGCGAAATAATGTATCGAGCTTACACGTTCGAGGACGTCGCAGAGCCGTCCATCTCGGCTGAGTACCCCACTGCCTCGATGGCCTCGATCAGAGCGCTGAACGGTGCCGCGCCGGCCACGTACGCGCAGCCCTCCTCAAAGTTCACGAATGCGTTTGTCACACCCGGCGTGCTCTTCAGCGCGTTCTCCACCGTCGCACCGCAGTTCTTCATGCACGTCATGCCCGTGATGCGGATCCGCACCGTCGACGGGTCCGTGTATCGCCACACGCCGCGCTCTTCCGTGACGTCCAGATCCAGGTTCTTGAATAGCAGGAAACCGGCGCCGAAGCCCATGATGAGCGCGATGAAGAGACCCGTCTCGTAAATCATCACGATGAGCATCGCAAAGTACGCGATCGTCATCTGCGCCATGTACATGAGCGCCAGAAGCAGCTTGCACTGGAGCTTGTGCATCTTGTCGAGCGGGCGCTGCTTGCGTGCCTCCAAGAGCTTCTTACGCACGCCTTCGCGGCTTTTCACGAGGAACTCGTTGAACACGGCAACGCCGAAGCAGCCGAGGAAGCCGAAAAAGTACTTGGCGCCGCTGTTGAGCACCCACGGACGGAAGAACAGCCGCACGCACGAGCCGTTGATCGTCGACTGGAAGCCGTTGAACATCACCGAGCCCTCGCCGGAGCAGAACGCGTCGAGCGAGTCGGTGTCGCTAGTCGTACCAGCCGGGGCACTGGTCGCAGTAGAATCGGCGGCCGAAGGCGTCGCCGGGCTCGGAGTGGTCGAGGTCGAGGTCGCCGCTGCTGATAAGTCTGGCTTCATAGCCTTCGCCGCAGCGCTGAGCGTCGTGATCTGCGTCGCATCCGCGCACGTCGCGCCCTTGCAGATCGACTTGTCAACGAGGTACCGCGGCGCTTGGTTCACCTTGCTGAGGTACTCGAATTTGGTCGCCTCGGACGCAAAGTAGAGCTTCTGGCCGTTCAGCAGACACACGTACTGGAAGTTGTCGGCCGTGATCTTGGCGCCGGAGATCGGGTCCAGGATTCCCGTCGCGCACTCCGGACACGACTTGTCGCAGAGCGCAAAGTTCTCCGCGTCAGTCTTGTTCACGACGAACTCGGCCTGCGCAGTCGTTCATACAGACAGGCAGTCAGCACTGACACTCCACAGCAAAGAGGACGTCAGTCATCGAGAAGAGCGCGCGCACCATGTTCGCCGCAATGTACGCGACGTCGGTGGACGTGAACGTGTAGTCTGGGAACGTGCGCGGGTCCATGCCACATGAGTACACGCGCTGTCCGTTGGCCAGTTCGACGTAGTTGGCGTTGTTGTAGCCCATCTTCATGGTGGACATGCGGCACGCCGGGCACTTGTAGTCGGTCGTCGAGTCCGCGGCCGCGTCCATCGTGTGCATCGCGTGCATGCCGTGCATGCCGTGGGCGGCAGCGCTGCCGGCGCAGACTAGCCCCGCGACGGCCGCGAGTGTGAGCGAGAGCGCGCGCATGCTGGGGCCAAGGAGAGAAAGAGCTCGCGAGGGGGCGATGATCGATCGGCCGGTGCTGCTCGCAAATTGGGAACTGGTGCGAGAGACTCGAGAGCGGGTAAAAGAGCAGCGGACGAATTCGGACCTAAGCAGGTGCGATAACCTGAAATTTAGGATTTCGGAGTGTGCACGAAGGACTTGGCGTTTGGAAGGCTCCAGAGTCGGTTGTTGACTGGGCAGCCGAAAAATCCACTTTTCTGCAAGATCCAGAGATTGGTGGCAAGCAAGGTGCGCCACCGGATTCGCATCTCTGTCCAGGGCGAACCGCACCGAACAGCGGGCGAGCGTGGAGGCGCATGCGCCGCGAGAAGCTAGGAGGCAAGCAGGCAGGGAGGCAAATCGACAATGGAAATCGTGGCGAAGCTCCCACTTTTCGTTTTTGCTTGGCAACGAAGACATGCTCCGCTATTGTTGATCGAGCGGACCTCTGCGAATTCCGCTATTGTAGAAATGCGGCGTGAAATTCACCAAAGCGCTCGAAGCAATTTGCGACTGTCCTTTCCTTCCAGGGCAATAAGCTTGGGTTTTGTAAGGAGGCTCGCCCGGTTAACTCCTCCATTGTTGCCAATTCTGAATCCTAGCTTTTCATTGTTCATTTTTCACCAAACGAGCAAGTCAGCAAAAGAGCAAGCACACTTGCCGCCCACAAGCCGCCCTCCTGCCCTCCTGCGTGCTGCTCACCTGCTCCACACTTCCCTCCTCAGCTGCCGCTCGGCGACGCCCAGAACCGCCGGCCCACACTCGCACTCGCAGTGACCCGCAGAAAACATGGCGACCATCACTCTCTCGCCGGTGTCGCCTCCGCAGCGGCGGTTGCGACTCCCGGCATCTTTCTTGGCGCTCGTCACGCTCGCGCTGCTGCTGCTGCTGTCGACCGCCGACGCCGGACAGAACCTGCGTAAAACGACGTGTCCGCTGTGTGACATGGACGTGAAGCCCGACATCAATGCCTCGATCTTCGGCAACCAGTTCGTGTACGCGTGCGAGATGGCGGGCCACATCGACGCGCTGCAGAACGAGCCGGTACGTCATGTGATGCAAGTATGAGAACGAGAGAGTGAGACGTTAGACTAAATGCTTGCGATGGATCCTCGACACCAGAAAGCGAACTTGGGCCCGCCGGTGAAGGTGGACCTCGCGACCGACAAGATCTACAAGGACGCGACCGAGATGGAGTGTCCGGTGTGCAAGAAGAAGTTCGCGGAGCTCAAGTACGCCGTGCCGTGGATCTCCATGGGCAGTCAGAAGATCTTCACGTGCTCGGAGGAGCACGCGCACGAAGTGTACAACCACCCGGTACGCTCCAAGGCTACTCTCCTCGTAGATATCGTACTGCATGAGATCTGATCTCAGGTCTGAGTTTGCCCATCCATCAGCTCAAGTACTTTGCAGAGTCGGAGAAGTCGGATGGTTTCTGCGACTTCGGCTCAGCGTCGTCGCCGCGCGGCTCTGTCATGTTCGACGGCTTCCAGCTCGCGTTCGGCGACGACGCGACATGCGCGCTGCTGCTCTTCCAGTCGCTGGTGCTCACGTCCGGCGTCAAGTACGCGTTCGCGTTCCTCGGTGTCGTGCTGCTGGCGGCGTCGCTGGAAGCGTTCAGCGAGCTGCGCGAGTACGCGAAGACGCGTTTCTACCGCGACTACGGCATCGTGTTCAGCCAAGCGGACTACGTGAAGCTCGACACGCCGCTGAACCAGGGTGCCGCCTCGTTCAGCGTGGTGAAGAGCCAGTTTGGCCCGGACGGCGCGAACTTCAAGGTCATCCGGCGCATCCCGATGTGGTGCAAGGTCGCGCTCGCGGGCCTGTACATGGCGAACCTCACGATCGCGTACTTCCTGATGCTCGTGATCATGATGTACGAGACGCTGATGTTCGTCGCCGTCATCCTTGGGCTCGGCATCGGCTTCTTCGCGTTCAAGGACACGGAGGCGGACTCGATGTCAGGCCACATCGACCCGTGCTGCTCCACGTGAGCGAAGCGGCTGGACACTGTCTCCATAACTTAGCAAGTCCGCCATATTCATCAGTCAATCAGTGCACTGCAAAAGATACGCAGCATGGAGGTCACTATTGTCACTTTTGCGAGGCTCAAGCTGAAGGCGCTAGTTGCTCCTTGAGAGTGTGATGCAGGGATCCAACGTGAAGCATTGTCGGATCAAGGAAAGGTATCACATTCCGATTTCGAAGCGATCCGCGCAATCCAAAGAGGTCGCGCCAGCAGCGCCAGTACCAGCCGCACCACCAGCAGCGCCAGCAGCACCAGCATGGACGATGCGCGGTCCCACCAACGCGCCATCGTGCGCCGCTTCGCGCCACACCTGAGCGACGCGGCGCTCACGGCGCAGGAGCGCGTGTACTTCTGGCTCTGTATCGCGCGGGCCACGCTGGCACTGGCGCTTCCGGCATGCGCGCTCTCGTACCGCCGCGACGCGGCGCTCGAGACGCCGGTGCTCGCGATCGCGAGCGTCGCCATCGCGGTCGAGATCGTGCGCGCGGTGGTGCGTTTTCATTTGTATGTGGCACAAGTTGGCGTGTGGTGTTGCAACGGCACCTCATGCTGAGTCGAATGAATGTGCGCACAGTATCGGTACTTTGTGCTTTGGCCGGAAGGGCTGCGCATGCGCTGGAACTACTGGCACGAGGTGCGTCTCCGTTGCTGCTTGGGCTATTGAGCACCATTCGCGCTTGTTTGCTCACGGCGCTGTGCAGATCGAGACGTCCGAGAGCTGCTACAAGCTCAAGATCCTTGGCTACTACCACCGCAAGATCGCCAAGTTCGTCGGCCACTTCCCGGCGACGATGTCGGCCGCGCAGATCCGCAGCTTCTACCGCACGCGCGGCGTGCTCCCGCTCGTGCTCTTCACGGGCACGTACGCGGCGAGTCTGGGGCTGCTGGCGCGCTCGACCAAGGCGGACGGCGCCGTGCGGTCGTGGATCCTGTTCGCGCTGAGCGTCGCGAGCGCGCTCGTCGTGCTGCGCTACGCCAAGATGCATCTCGTCGAGCTGCCGCAGGTGCTGGCGCTGCGCAACCACCCGGAGGTGAGTGGTCGTCCGGCAGTTTGCTTGCCTGCGCCGAGTTGTTCTGCTCAGCATGCGCCTTACGCCGCTGCGTGTTTGTCGCCCAGTTCGCCGCGCCGCCGACCGCCGAGACGGTCCCGTTCGCGCGTCTCGTAGCCACGTACCAAGCGACCGACCAGCACCCGGGAGTCGAGAGCAAGCTGGAGCAAGCTTGAGAGTCATCCCTGTTTTTCAAGCTTGTTCGTCCTCTTTAACGTACATATACCTCTGTATTGTCCACCTGCTGTCCATGTCTGCTGTGTCGGCTGTTCATCGCTCTGTATGCTGGCTGTAGGCAGTGTCTTTATAAATGGTGCCATTTGAATCTGGCACGCAGCCCAAACCGGCCGGCAGCATGGACGACGAGGGCGACTCGTACGGCTTCGGGTCGTTCGCCGAGCTCTTCGGCAGCGGCTGCGCGCCGTCTACGCCGCCGCCGCTGGACGTATGCGGCGTGCGCCGCTTCTGGGCGGACGAGCGCGCGCTCGCGAACTTTTCGCCGCCGCCGCGCGAGTTCGCGCACGTAGCCGCCAAGTTCGACGGCGCGGCGGTGGCCGGCGGCCTCGGCGCGGCGTGCATCGTTTGCGCGTGGGATGGGGCGCCGCGCGGTGGACTGCTCTGGCGACAGCCGCGCCGATCGGACTCTGATGCGCTCGCGCGGCGCAAGAAGGAGCTGCAGGACATCACGAACCAGCGGTGGGTGCGGCACTTGCTCAACTTCGGAAGGTGGCGGAGAGCGGTGCATCTGACGATTGGACGTCTGGTGATGGTAGAAGCGACAGCGCCAAGTCGGCGTCTGCGGTGTTCATTCCGCTGGCGGACATCGCGGACGCAGCGCTGAAGACGGTGCAGAGCGCCACGCGCGGCATCAGCTTCACGCTGCGTGGCGGCACCTCGTTCGAGCTCGTGTTCATGCCAGGTGTGCGCTGGCTCGTGGTCGGGGAATCGGGCGGAGGACCTCTGCTCATTGTTGCTGTTGTTGGTTCCGAGCTGCGCAGGGCCGTTCGCGAAAGCGAGCGACTGCGACGAGCTGCTCGCCCTCGTGACGCAGGCGCTGACCGAGGCGTCGCCGCTGAAGTCCGCCGACAGTACGCCAGCTGCCGCTGGGATGGAACCTGACCACCTTGCAGACGCTGCCAAGCAGCCTTTGTCTACAGTCGCCAACAGCGCGACCAGATCGTCCCCACACGAGGCGGCAGCGAAGACCCAGCGAGGATCGGTCGTCTCGCGATATCTGACAGCCTCTGCAAAGAGCAGCCCGTCAGCGAAGGCCGAGAGCTCTCGCAATAACGAACGAACGGAGCGGAAGAGTGACCCGGCGGCGAAAGAGCAGCTCCGAGAGCAGATCCGCAAGTATCTTGCCCTGGATGAACTCAGCGACGAAGCGATTCGCCTGGCGCAAAAGGTGCGTCGAAGGTCGTCTTCGTATACACACTGTTGTGCTTAGCGCTCATTCTCTGATGAATCTCGATACTCCTTCTACCGCTAGGTGCATGCGACGTCTGGTTATCACCTCGGGCCGTTGTCGAAGGTGCTCCCGCAGTTCGCGTCGGATCAGGCGTACAAGAAGAACACCGTGCTGCAGCTGTCCAAGTTCCTCGACAAAATGAACCAGGACTGGAAGCAGGCTGAGAAGGACCGAGAGCGGATCACTGGCGCGAGAGCGGCGCGCAGCGAGAGTGACGTCTTCGAGTACTCGGATGTGCTCACTGGCGAGCGGATACCACCGTCAGTGTACCAGGAAACGTACCTGAAGCGCATGGGATGTGACAAGGTCGACCCGGTTCTTCGCCTGCTGCCTGTTCGCTCGCCTCCGGTTGCTCCTCTGGCTGCAGTCTCTACTACAGACGACGGTGGAGATTTGGCGACTACCGGCGACGGCCACACGCGAGCCCACAGGTTGAGCTCTCTGCTCGGAGTCGATATCACCAAGAGCTGCGTCATCGACGAGGATTTCTTCACGCGAGCAAGACTTGGAGTCGACGGGGAGTGTTTGCCATCAGCCTCGTTGGAAGGCATCGATGCAGCAAGAGAGGAGATGTGGAGAAGCTGGGAGGCTGCTCTGTCGCGGTACCTCCAGCAGCGACAGCGCTTGCGTGTCCAAGCTGAAGCATCCGGAGACGCCAGGAAGCGCGCTCGCGATCGACGGCGGAGTATTGCGGCGCCGGGCTCGCTGTCGTCGCTCAAGGAGTTCCGAGAATTCGTTGCTTCGCCTATCGACGTCACACGCGATGGGTCGAAGATCCCAATCTACCAAGGCGCCAAGGTGAACAGTGGGTCTAAACGACGAAGACCTGACGCGTCTCTTGAAGCAGCCGTCGCTTCCGACACATTTACGGCGCAGCAGCGCGAGGTTCGCAGAAAAGCTCGGCGGCAGAGCATCGTTGGCGATGTTCAGATCGATCTCGGAGCCGATATCGGCGAGGCGGAGGCCAGCAGCAGCAGCAACAGATCTTCTCTACTGCTGTTGTCGCCGCGATCGCCGATGCTTCAGAGTCGTCAGCTGCCGGCGTCAACTGAGAACGCAGACAAGAGAAGCAGCGAGATGAAGGAGAAGGAAGCAGCTGCGTCCGTCTGCGAGCTCTGCTACGATGCGCGAGCGACGGTTCAGATGCATCCGTGCAACCACTCGGTCTGCGAGTCGTGCTGGCGTCGGCTTGCGCCAGAGGCCGAGCAAGCGGCGATGAACAGCAGCGTCGCGCGCATGTGTCCGTGGGACCGCGACCTCGTGACCAAGCGATAGAACGAACGTAAACAGACTTTTTAAACGTAGGTACTGCGCTTCACCCTCGAACTGCTAGTTCTGGACGCCCAGGCCGAAGGAGAGCATGCTACTAGTCTTCTAGAAGCGCCAAACCCGACCTTAATTTGACACACCCCTCATAACACCTAGAACGATGTTCGGGAGCTTGAGGGCGACGCGCTTCCCTGGTGCGAGCCTGCCCTTCTCCGACAACTTCTTGACTGGCGTCACGTCCGACCGTCTCACCTTGTGATGTGGTTGAGCGCAGATGAGAACCAATGTTCCAACACGCAGAAACAGTGCTCGAGCAAGTGAGTATGTCCCCTGATGTACAACGATGCCATGCTTCGCTACACTTGCAACGCTCAAGCGGATTATATCACGAACGATGCCTTACAGAAGCAAAGTGCGCGAAGGGACTCGGCTCTCACGTGCGAAAGCGATGCAAGCGTCTGAGAGACTGCTCAAGTGGGGAGCTGAGAGTGAGGCGAAGCGTATGTGAGCGCTTTCTCGTGACTCAGACTCTCGCTCTCTCTCACACACACTTTCTGTCTGAGCTAACAGCGCTCGTTCGTGAGCAGGGCGAGCGAGATCCCAGGCTCAAGTCGATGCGCTGGCGCGCGAGGAAGAGGAGCTCATGTCGACAGCGGGGCGCCAACTGCCTCGAGAGCAGATCACAGCAGCGACGGAACGCAACTTCAACATCGCGAAGGACATCGAGTGGCGCAGACTGCACCTCCGAGCTCACACCGAGAGGCTTCGGCTCGACGACGAATGCAAAGAGTGCACATTCCGCCCTGCCCGCATCGCCAAGTCCACGAAACTCGCGAACGTGCAACCTCGATATCTCGTGCAAGCGACGCCGTCGAAGCCGAAGCCGGGAGACGTCAAGGCAAAGCCTACGTCTCGACGAAGACACGAGCAACGAGATGGCTCCGCCATCGGTGCGATCGAGACGAGCGTCTTCGAGAGACTCAGTGTCGCGCGTGCCAAGTCTGCCAAGCCGAGAACGGATGCAAACCGTCCTCCTCCTCCTCGGAGCACTCTCTCTGCAGATCAGCTCGCGCGCTTCGTCGAGCGCCAATCTCTCGACGACGCAAAGCGAGCCGTACGTTCCTTTGGATGGTCGAGGATCGTCGTAATGCCTGCGGCGGCTCTCATAACTGCTTTTTCTTGCTCCTGCTGAATGTAGGAACGCCGACGCACTCTGGAAGCCAAGCACTCGCCGCCGTTCGCGCCGACGCTGTCCTTGCGCACACGGGAGATCAGCGCGGAGCTGCGTCGCAGGTCGCTCGACGACATCCTCCAGCGAGAACGCGAGAAGCGGCAGCGCAAGCTTGAAGTGTGCATTGGACGACAAGTTGCAGCTGCTGGAGAGCGGGATTCCTTGATGAAGTCGTCGGCATCGCCACTCACTGGCATGATCCGAGAGCTCATGCAGCAAGAGCAGCGCATGCGCGCACTCGAACGCCAAGCACGATGTTGATTGGATTAGCTTGCTAGAGCTTTAGCTGTGATAAACTCTTGCTTGCCCAACTCCCGCTGACACCGCTCGAACTCAGCTAGAAGAGCGGTGTGACCAGCAACCGCATTCGCATCCGGAACCAGTGAGTTTGCCCACTCGAGTTCATAATACACGATGCCGTTGATGATAGAGCAACGAGACTGTGTCTTGTTACAGCGCATCGAAGATGTGCTCGCTCTACGGCTTCGTGAGTGCGCATATTGCTACTGGCATTGTCTTCCGCTCTCCAGCTTGACGAAGCGTGCAGGATCGACAATATCGCCAACAGCGCAGAGTCCTGGCGTGAGTTCGTCGGAGCTGGACGGTGTGGCTGCAGGTCCTCGAAGCTGCAGCGCAAAGACCCGTCCGCGTTGAGATGCACTGAGTGCAGTTAGTACCTATAGCTAGCAGAGCAGGATATACGCAATGATAGTTGGAAGGTTGTGGAAGCGGTATCTATGAACTTGATCAGAGATGGGAAGCGCGGCCACCACGAGCATGGACGATTGGTAGCAGCCCAAAAGTGCACCACTCGGGTCCGCCGGCTCCGATCCCGACACCCGAGCCGCGCGCCCTCGCAGGGGAGCTGCGAGCGAGCGGTTGGGTGGGTTGCTAAGCGAGAAGCAGGCTACTGACTACACATACGCGAGCAGACCCCCAAAGCAGCTTAGACCTGGATGTCCTTGACCACCTCCCACGTGAAGTCCTCGTCGTCGCGGCCGAAGTGGCCGTACGCCGCCGTCTTCTGCATCACCGGGCGCTTGAGCTTCAGGTCGCGCTGGATCACACCCGGGCGCAGGTCGAAGTTCTTCTTCACGATCTCGACGAGGTCGTCGTCCGTGAGGCCCTCCTTCACCGTGCCGTACGAGTCCACGTAGATCGACAGCGGGTAAGGCACACCGATGGCGTACGACAGCTGCACGATCACACGCGCCGCGAGGCCCTTCGCCACGAGCGACTTGGCCACCCAACGCGCCGCGTACGCCGCCGAGCGGTCGACCTTGGTCGTGTCCTTGCCCGAGAACGCACCGCCGCCGTGCGCGCCCCAGCCGCCGTACGTGTCGATAATAATCTTGCGGCCGGTGAGACCAGCGTCGCCGTGCGGGCCACCGATAACGAAGCGGCCAGACGGGTTCAGGTGGTAAACGGTCTGGTCGTCGAGGTACTTCTCCGGCACGACCGTCTGGATCACGTGCTTGAGCAGGTCCGCCGCGATCTGCTCGTTCGTCACGTCGTCGTGGTGCTGCGTCGAAATGACGATCGTGTGCACGCGCTGCGGGATCATGCGGCCGTTCTCCTGCTTGTACTCAACCGTGACCTGCGTCTTGCCGTCCGGGCGGATCCAGTCGAGCGTGCCGTTCTTGCGCACCTCAGTGAGCTTGGCACCGAGCTGCGTCGCGAGCGTGTGCGACAGCGGCATGAGCTCCGGCGTCTCGTCCGTCGCGTAGCCGAACATGATGCCCTGGTCGCCGGCGCCGACCTCCTCGTCAGTGATCGAGTCCACCGACTGCGCAATGTCCGGCGACTGCTGCTCAATCGCAACGATGACGTTGACCGTCTTGTAGTCAAGGCCCTTGGCCGGGTCGTCGTAGCCGATCTGCTTGATCGTCTCGCGGATGACCTTCTCGTAGTTCACGACCGCCTTCGTGGTGATCTCGCCGAAGATCATGACCATGCCCGTCTTGGCGCACGTCTCGCACGCCACGCGCGAGTGCGGGTCCTCCGCCACGCACGCATCGAGCACGGCGTCCGAGATCTGGTCGCAGAGCTTGTCCGGGTGGCCCTCGTTCACGGACTCGGACGTGAACAGGAACGTGCGGCCGGTCTTGACGTCAGTCTGGGTCATCTTTGCGCTGGCGACTTGAATGAAGAAGCTCGGAGGCGGGAGGAAGGTCTGGCGGTCTTGGCGAGAATTCCCGAATGAGAAAAGTAGGCGAGCAGGCGGCGGCGCGGTGTGAGCGAGCGAGTGGGCTGGCTGAGAGAGAGCGAGAGGGAGCCATGCATGACGTGTCTTGAGAGCCATTGCTTTCGGTTTGCTTCGATTAGGGACGCGACCAGACTGTGGAGCCTGGAAAGTGCCTACTAGGTCTCGGAAATAGGCACTTGCTCCAACGCCCGCAAGCTTACAAAGATTAATACTGACTTGAGAAAATCGAATGTGCGATGCCTATTCCGAAAGTCTAGCATTTAGGACCTCCTGGCACAAAAAGGGCCATCTGTCCCACACCCCTATTCGTGTAAGCCTCGCTGTGATTACGCAGCCAATCACAGCGCCCGAAGACTGCCTGGTGGCACGAGAGCAGCTGAGTGGCAAGTGGCCGACACACGTGGAGTTTGGACGTGCCCAGCGCTTGGCTGGCACAACGACCTGTTCAGCAAAAACTAGGGACGACAAGTATCGTAGAGTTTGTATACGATTGCCTCTCCCAGCAAGAAAAACAACGACGGAACACGCAAACAGAAACCAGAACACGGCATTTTGCCATTGAAAGTCGGTGCTGTGCTACTATCCTCCAGGAGCTCACCTCACTGTAGTGGGCGGCTGTGCAAGAGAGCACGCACCAGGTTCATACTGGATTGAACACGTGTGCGTGTGAGGAGACCTCACACACAGGGATGGCTC